>AYEL01061098.1:0-14487 GCA_000484575.1 Olivierus martensii | reverse complement strand
TTTATATACTGTAATTATATAAATCCTCTTACTTTAAAGTTCATTCCAATAAGTATTAGTAGTTTAGCACAAATAAATTTAGAGATGTTGGAATTTTTACAGTTATATTTAGCATTCTCAATGGAAGATACTGTAATAGAAAAATTGGAAGTGGAATTTCTATAATAGATTTGTTTTCAACGTAGAGAGTATACACCACAACAACAGAATTATTTTAGATTACGCAGAAATTATTGGCCTTGTTCGGCTGATGTTTTCTTATCCCTAAATTAAAAAAAAAACTGAAATATATAATTTCCAAGAATAGAGTATTTTAAATATAAATACAAATAAAATAAATAAAAATATGAAATTTGTTATATATCAATATAACAGTGAATAAAGCATTCTCATTATTTGTGAAATAAGCACTCCAAATGTAAAATTCTATTATTTTTCTGTCATGAGTTTTATATAATTTTATTTATTAAATTTAAATTAGCTTAATTTATAAAAATTTAATGAAAATTGATTCTAGAAAAAGTAATTGGAAAAATGGTAGCAGATATGTTACAATGGGGCCAAAAATATATACTTGAGAATACATAAAAAACAAGCACTATTTGCAGTACAATAAAACATTTTATTTTTTAACTAAAAAATTTTAGTTAAAATTTTTAACTAAAAATTCTGCAATTTTTAGTTAAATAAACATTTTATTCTACTGCAAACAGTGCTTGTTTTTTATGTATTCTTGAGTATTTAAGTTAAGCAGTTATTTTAGAAAGTTACTGATATCAAAAACATATATTACAGTTAAAAGAATTTGAAAATTTTTTAGATCTCATACTGAAAATAAAATTCCAAATATGAGGTATCACATCTGCTGCCAGGAGTAATATATTGGTTAATAAACATTTATCATAGCAGATATAGAGCTGCTCATAGTTTCTTTGTTTTACCTTGAACATATGGTATTTTTCCTTACAGGATCTATATCCTGAATTGCAGCTAGGCACAAAACAACATATTGGCATTTTTCGACAAAAATAAATAAAATCAGTTCTCAAATAACAATCTAGATCAGGTTACAAGTATGAATTGAGACCTACATGGTACACAGCACCTCTAGTGATTAATTTCAAAAATCTTACAGCAATGGCATTGAAGTGGAATGACCATATATATTTATAGACCATGATTTAAATTATGCTCTGCTGGGCAACATGTTGAAGCTGCTTTTATAATGTTGCAGATATAAGAAATGGCTTCAAATAATAATAATAAAACACACAGAATGGATTTAAATAAAAATATTAAAATGTTTATTATAACACCAGAAATGTTGCTTCATTTTGAAGAATGGTATTTCATACTGTCTTAAAGAAAAAGATTTAATTTCTGGTGCTCTACCATTTGTACAGGTAGCAAGATTTGGAATTTTCATTTTGGTTTATAACATGCATGCATTATTCCGATAATAATCATTAAATTAAAATAAGAAAACATAAACACCATAAATCAATTACTATAATAAAGTTTTTATAGTAATTGATTTTAGATGACAAGTAAAAATTCATAACAAATGATATTTAGTAAACCATATAAGATCCTAAATATATTAAAAATATTTAATAATTGAATATTTGACACTGAATTTGATTTACAATTTAAAATTTTATTTTATAAAATCCAAATGATAGTAATCCTTACTTTCACTTTTTGATTTAGCATTTAAGGAATAAAGATCAGCACCAATTTAAGTGGAAAAAACAATTTTATAATGTATAAATAAATAAATTTCCACTTGTATTAATGGTATAACATACATTATTTATTATGGTTAATAAATAATAATAAATTATTATTTATTAACCATAATAAATAATGTATCTCTTCTTTCCACTTTGAAATAAGGCTTAGTTATTTATTTACTATTATACCAAAAACATATTTATTATAACAAAAAATTTTCGGCTTAATGAAGGCATCTTCAGCAGATTTTAGGACAATCACCTTAACAAGCTGGGTTGTTGTCCTGAAAACCATTGAAGATGGCTTTATTAAGCTGAAAGTTGTTTAGTATAATAAACATGTTTTTTTTTTCACTTAAATTGTAGCTGATGTTTATTCCTTAAATGACTATATAAGATCTTTTCATTTTATTTTGTATAATATAGAAATTTTATATTAATTTAGATTTGTCCAATTGACCCAAATGTCAATTAAGTAAATGGAAAAATAACAACAGTAATTCCATTTCCTTATCAGAGGTAGGTTTCTACAAATATATCATAATGCTTTTATCATGAAACTTATAGATGTTTGTCAGTTATGTTATTGTATGAATTTAGATTCTTCCAGCTGAAACTAATGCCAAAAATATCACCTGTCAATTAAGTATATTAAAAACTAAGTGTACTAAATCTAGTTTACTGTCAGAGGTAGGTGAATTGAAATTTATGCTATCTCTATACCTTCAAAAACCACCTATACCTATGGATCAAAAACTGTTTATATAAAATTTTAAATTAAATCATGTCAGTGAGATTGATTCAATACATAAATCAAATGGAAATTAATGGTGATATTCATTTAGGGGTATGTTATTTTATGCATAAGCTTTTTAGATTTATTGTTTTAATTATAAAACATGCTTATTCTTTTAATGTAGGCTTTATGAGAAATTCAAATATGACAAGTTGTAGACTTTCTGAAAGAAACTTACATGGTAATTCTCTTTAGTTACCTCCAAATTAAAAACAATTAATTTATATACCGAACAAAAATACTGATACGGATCATTCTTATTTTCACATATCAGTTCAGTGGCAATTATTATGTAGATAAGACATTATTAACCGGGATAGCTCTTCCGGGTACGGGCGCCGATCCCGTATCACGTGATTGCCAACGACGGAGGCGGAGAACATGGGAAGTAAGTTAACTTTTAAACTAAAGTATAATACGTTAGCATATAGGTAAATAACGATAAATAATAAAGAGTATAATAAAATAAAAATAGGACAGGTCCAAGTTAACTTCCTCACATGTTGAACGTCGTCTCTGTTCTATCTGCCGAATCTCATTACTCGTCCTTACGCGCGCCGCTCACCGCTCTTTAGGCCAACGCCTGTCAACATCGTCCTCGGGCCTCCTGCGGGCCTTACACTATGTTAGGAATGAAAAACTTAGTGGGGAAAAAGTTATCAAGTACTTTTTATTGCTAATATCAAAGTGTTTCTAAAGATATATTTTTGTATAAAGTAGGCTGTTCGATTTTAAATATAAATTTGTCATAAATAATATTTTGAGAATGAGAAGTAAATGCTTTTATTTTACAATATTTCCACATCTAAACTTGAGGACCTGTAGAAATGTGTTTTAATACTTTAAATACTATGTAATTTGATTATTCATATTTGAATAATCATTATATGTAATTACTAATATGCATGAATTTGTGTTTTTAAATCAATTCCATATTGAAATTTGTAACTATTCATATTTTCTATTTATTTAGTGTAATAGAAGTTTACTGTATATTACAAAGATTTTTTAAATAATTATTTATAAATTAAAAAAATCCCATGTATAAAGTGTGCATCTTTCAACTCTCAAACGTGATGATAAAGTTATATGTGAAATAAGAATTAAATTTATTTCTATAAAATATATTACCAAACGGACGGCCGCGATTTTGTACGAAAGACGTCTACCGCACGTCATGATAAAAATCGGCAAAGCTTTACGTCACGTCACGTCACGTGGTTATTTGTTCATATGTAATCGCCCGTGAAATAAAACTAACGTGATTTATAGTTTTTTGCTCGCTTGTGAAAAAAAGCGGTGCCCTATAAGTTCCATAAAAGAAGAAGAAAGGCGGCGTTGTGGTGCTTAAATCTGATTGGTTGATCGGTCGCCAAGCACAAAAAGGATTGAAAGTTAACCATTGTATCTACCTAATCAGTGACTCCAAAATTATTTCTCTTAAGATACTATCGTGTTTCGTTTGGATACTGGTCCGATAACGATCGTTTAAGTTTGTTAATATGTGATTTAATGTCCTGAAAATTGAATTCGGCTGTCGTTCAGGATATATCCGTAGGTGAATGTTCTACTTCGACATCCCGCTTGGTGGCGTTGTTATAGACGTGAATCAGATTGACATCCGACTGGTTGAAGATGTCTGCTATCAACGGAAAACCAGAGGGATTTTAACAGTTAATTTGGCTCCATGTGAACCTCTACTGGAAATGAAATGTCAACTTAATCCCAGGCAAGTACCCTTTACATGAGTTCCCCAACGTGGCAGTGGTTCCGAATACGCCCCGCTCCAAAAACTGGTTTTTTCACTTCCTAACGTCAACACAACTACTGAGATATCTTATTTAAGTATTCCCTATGCGGCAGAATCCGTCAATTCCGCAAAAATTTGACATCATCCCGATAAATTGTTAATCAAATTTCGAACGAAATCGTGGACATTCACTTAACAAGGGTAGCTTGGGAACCGGGTAAAAACGAAAAGGAAATCGATAGATAGTTTGATCTGTCGATTATTAAGAGGTATAATTCAAATATAAACGGTTAATCAACAATCAAATTCGGGATACATTCATGACGCGGAAGGGAAAAATGCGGCGTGAGGCGGTCCATCAAAGCGTATCTTTCCGCCAACCGCCGCTATAATCGGCGTAAAGATACGTTCCGAAATAGGGCGCGCTTTTCTCGGAGCATGCCTTGTTAGTCATTCTAACTTTTGCAGCAAATTTCCGGTGAAGGTGTCAGTATGTGTACAAGCGGAGAATCACTTTATAATCAAAATTTTGACAGAAATTTCTTCCTTATCGTATTTAAAATGAAATAGGGTATGGAAATTTATGAAAATATCTTAAGAATTCATAACGAACGATTTTCCGATGGACTATATTAACTCGCGGAAACATTGATCACGTGACTCAGTAATGATGTCTATCCCTTAAGAATTCATAACGAACGATTTTCCGATGGACTATATTAACTCGCGGAAACATTGGTTGATCACGTGACTCAGTAATGATGATCATCACACACTGGTTTCGGTTTTCAGTCATGTGATCATCTGTTTCAGTCTGTTCATCACATGACTGTTTCAGTCATGTGATCATCGCACACTGGTTTCGGTTTTAAATGTGATATAAAATGTGGGTTTAGTTTTTCACTTTGCAAATTTACCTTAAATAATATTTTTATTAAAATAATGATTACACTATTTAACTGTTTAATAATAATGTTTTTGAGGGAAAACGTTTTTATTTAGTTATGCTAATTTTTAAGAATATCAATGTATGAATTATTGTAAAACTATTTTTATAAAAATTTAATTTCACAATTCATTTTCAGAAATAAATTATACAATTATATTATATAAAATTATTTTCATTACAGTATTTTCAAAAATTGAACTTATGTAGTTCAAATTTCATACTTATGAAATAATTTCTAAATCATATCTTTAAAATACATGTTGCAAGAATAATTATACAATATTCGAGTTTTTTAATTATATTGTACTTAGGTATAGGCTATTATCTATATATGAGCCGCTCACTTACCAAATCGATTAACTCCATAAAATTGATAAAATAATATAAACTTTTTTTTAAAATTCAAATAAAATATAAATTCAAAAAACATTGTGGTATGTATTATTACAAATGTAACTTTTATGTAATGACATATCAAATGCACAATATCCTTGGAGTAATTGTTAATTTAGTTTCAGATTTTGAGTGACTGATGGAGTTAATCGATTTGGCTTGTGAACGGCTCATATAAAAAAAAATATACCATATATGGATTATTTTTGAATAAGTTCAGAAATGATTATTATTATTTATTTATATTTTTTCTAGTATATTGCAGATTACAATACTTTATTTAGTTTTGTAATGGAACAGAAAAATTCCAAATTGAGATGTTTTTTTTATAAATATCATCTATTTATATAAATTAGAATAGTTATTTTAATAGTTATTGTTAATTATACAGTCTAATAATATTAAATGTAATTTTTTGGTGTAGAATATTTTCATCTAACCAGTAAAATGGAAATTTAGTGCTTTTGTACTCAGGGAACTTTCAAATTAAAAATTTTGTAAATTATTTGTGTTTTAGCTTGATTAAAAATTCCAGTTTGTCAGTTTTCTTTTCTTTAATTGTTAAGAATGAAATTAGTTGGTTTCAAATTCTACAGTTTCAATTAATTAAAAGTTGTAATAATGTTCACATTTCAATGAATAATTTTATTTTATAAATTGACATTTAATGAAATTATACTAATATATATCCTATCTGATCCTATTGCCATTTAATTATATGAAATAATTCTTATATGCTTGCATTATCATTTCTCTCACTGCATGTAATTATTTAAATATCTTAAATTTTTGGTTAATTTTAGTATAGACAATAACGATTATTTGTTTCTAAAGTGATTTAAAAAATTTAAGATTTGACAGGATTAACTGGCAATTAAAAATTTTTATGTTATAAACTTTAATATATAATTTAAATGCAATATTTTATGTTGCACAATTATATATTATTCTATAATATCAATCTAGGAACATAATTTTCACAATTTCATGAATTCTGTCCTGGAATAGAATTTTTGGAATAAATACTTTTGTAAAAAATTTCAAAAATATTTCTCATACAAAAGCAAATATGGATGCAGAGGTAGTGAGAGTTCTCCTAAAATAATTTTTTAAATAATAAAAATTATTGTAGACCTCATAATTACTATTATTAAGCAGTTTTAGAAATTACAAATTGTGAGGTTACTAAGACTGTGCTTTGTTTTAAGAATTGAATGCTGTAAAAAGATTATATAAATGTTTGCCTGATAACTTTTACTTATGTGGTATAAAGTAAATATATGTTATGGAAGAATAGAAGATTAGAAAATATTTTTGGATTTTTCTATATGCTAGTAATGATTAAATGATGATACAATATATGAGTTTCACTTTTATTTGCAAATTTGCCTGTCTCCTTGCAGGAAAGCATTTGCATTATAAAAGACAAAATGCATTTGTTTGACTTTTTATTCCAAACTGATACCAGAAAAATGTTCATTTTTTATATTTTTAATATTCATTTATAAGCAAAAAGCTTTCCTGAAAATAAATCAGCTTATACACGAGTATATATATATATACTATATAGTCTACAGTATAGTATTTTTTGTTATGTGAATATAACTGGTTTCTATCCAACATATAAATATACTGATGTAGCTTTTGTGTCTAACATAATTCTTTAAAAAGAATATACAGTACTTCAGATATAATCAGCTGCATTTCCTATTCACTCCTCCACCACGATGAGAGGCAGATAGGATTTGGAGAAGATGAATGATTTTTGAAATGAAATGGTTTGAAAAAAACTTGAATGATTCTAACCTGAGAATTTTAAATTTAATGCATAACTTTTATGCTATTTGTGAAAAATTTTTATCATGGTACTGTTTATGAAAAATTTATAAAAGATCTATATTTTTCACTAAAAATAATCACCAATGGTTCTGAAAAGAACTTTTCATTATCCAATGTCTCTGAAAAGAGCCTTTTAGTATGAATCATGATATATTTGAAAATTCCTTACAATCTGTACTTTTCTTTTAAATGCTGCATTAGTGTTTGGAAAACAGATGTTCCAGGCTGATTATATATTGTTAACCACATGAAATATCACATTTGCCATTATACATTGATTGAGTGCATTACACCAAGTCTGTGAAGGAAACCTTTCAGTCTTGACCAGTAACCTTCTACATTATTTGTGCAAACACCTGTCACTGGATCAATAAAATTTTGAGTGATTAACAGTTTTACGAATATAAGGTGAAACTTGACCCAATAATCCTAATTGTGAATATGATGTAAACATACGAAATTTCAGTTCCTGGCTTAACGTATTTGCAGATTAATGAGATGATAACTTCTGCACTTCTGTTTTGAATATAAATAATAATTCCACGTCGAAGACTGCAATCATATATCCCCAGAACCCATTTTGCCGAACCAGCCATTCTTCGTCCACGATGGTATTTACTTCTACTAATGCAGCATTCGTCTATTTGTACCACTGTCCCTGGGCCTCCAAAAGAAAAATATTGGGTGTCATTCAGCAGTTTCCAAGAACAAATCTCGGAGAAAAAAACATAATATTGAATGACAGTTTTCTTTGGAAGAAGATGCATTGTAGCAACATTTCCAATTCTTAATTGGCAAGAAAAACCATGTAAAATATAAAATATATGTTTGAAGCTGACAGCTGTTTTTTCAAAAAATGTTCCTTCAGTAGCTGATTTTTTTTATCTGCATCTTTGACACTGGTAACAAAATCCACCCTTATATCTTTCATTAGCTGTTAAAATCATTTGTTGTCGACAGGTTGGTTTTGGACATCGACATGGCTGACGAAGCAATTCAAAATTTACAAGATCTTCGAATATATCACGATTCGATCTACTGTTATGAAAAAAATCCATAACATCTCTCATTGTTATCACTTCACTTAACATTTTGCAAAATTTCCTGAGCGATAAAAATAGCTTCTTACTGGAAATCTCAGTAAAGTAAATTGAAACTATGACAGTTAATAAAAGTTGTAATTTATTGGTTAAAAACAATGAGAAAATCATATCTGGCCCAATAAAAAATTACTTCCAATGATGTTAAATTAATGTAATTCTTATAACACAAAAGTTGGATTGTAATATTTTACTTCATAATTTAGTCTGCAATATTCTATAATTCTATTATTTATTATTAATAAAATATATTAACAATTTTTAAAACCGATTGGGGAAAAAATTACTTAATCTTTAACGACTTAGATTTCAGTATGTATTTCAGTTTATTATTGCGTTTTATATTCTACAAATTTAAAATAAAATTCATAATATAATGGGAAATAAAATAACGAAATTGTTATTCCGATTTGAAATCACATATTATATTCAAAAACGAAACCAATGTGTGATGATCACATGACAGACGTCATTACTGAGTCACGTGATCAACCAATGTGGCGGACGTGTAATGTTTCTGCGAGTTAATATAGTCCATCGGGACAATACTATTATGCTATTATTACACATATCTTCCAGCATCTCTGGGAAATAGGAAGAATGATATTTCTGGTGTTTTCTTCTTATAATTGCTGCAAAAAGAAGCAGCACAACAGCAGTGACCACCGGAAGCCATCTTTTCACAAATACTAATGCCATCTAGTGGTTGCAGGAAACGGAGTTTTAAAAATCGGCGAAGATTCGTATCCATCTTACCTAATCCTTGGTTTTGGCTGTTTTGAATGGATTCAAATCAGTGAACGTTTCCCGCTCTTCCGGGGTCGGACGACCCCGGAAGAGCGGGAGATGGCTTCGAAATTTAGTTTTTAAATTTTGTTCAATATTCTATAAATATATATAAATATATTTATATATATTTATACCGTGAGTTTTTCTTGAAACCGAAGTCTAATTTTTGGCATTGAGCCATTTCTGATGCATATATCGTGTCAAGAATCATTGGCTACGAAATATTTTTGTAATTCTAACGGCCATGTGTTTGAATGTTTTGGCCAAGGATTAGGTAAAATGGATACGAAACTCCCATATGATAGCATTAAACTCGTTTCTGAAGCGCCCCTAGTGTATGCAGGAAAGAACTAAACGCATCACGTTTAGCCGACTTTCAGGGGTAATCCCAGTCGTCCCCACTTTATAGCTTTTAAGCTAACCTTTAACTCCTAAATTATTATTTTTATTAATTAGCATTAATTTTTTATTAAATATATTATTTTGGAAAGGAAACATTAATTAGGAATAAAATAATTTTATTAAAAAAATTTTTCTAAATACGTTTTAATACATTTTTAAAATTTAGCAAATCTACACTTGTACCTTTAAAAATATTAATTTTTAAAATGACTTTGTCGTTAATTTGTAGGAATCAGTTTTATTACACACCATAAAGCCTTTTGAACAATATTTGTTCGTCGGCCATTTCAAAATATTTGTTCGTCGGCCATATTTAAATTCTACATTCGAAGAACGCATAAGACGGCAGATGATTACAATACTATTATGCTATTATTACACATATCTTCCAGCATCTCTGGGAAATCGGAAGAATGATATTTCTGGTGTTTTCTTCTTATAATTGCTGCAAAAAGAAGCAGCACAACAGCAGTGACCACCGGACGCCATCTTTTCACAAACACTAATGCCATCTAGTGGTTGAAAGGAAAAAACATGTTGAATTTATTTTTTACAGACAATACTATGATAATCAAAATAAAAACATTTCAGACATAAGATAAATCGACATCTTGCGCACTTGATAAATCTTATTTCATCAGGACAATTAATACATGTGAGAGAATCTGTACATAAAAATTCAAAACATGCTTGCTTAACATTAGAAAATTGGCAACGATTATCTACTATTCCGGCTGACCCCAAGAATACAATATTAGAGGTCTGAATATATCGGATATCTGTAAATCTACAATTTATTCATTTCTTGTAAATGGAATTCTTATCGTCTCTTTTTCCTCTTCGGTAGTATAATCGAAATTGGAATCTTCATTAGAATAGATGACTATTTTTGGGAACAGGAACAACATTTTGATTGAGACATTTGATGATAGCAGACATCGATGTAAATCGAGAACTGTTTTAAATAGTTGTTTATTTATTCGATACATTTAAATTCATTTCATTTTACTTTATATTAGACTATCTAACCTGTACATTCTACAGATGTATACTCTGATAATATATTTGATAGTTTTCAAATAAAATTTTCGCCAGTTCTTTTTCTTCAAGAGTTGATTGGGATGTCAAATTTGACCATTTGGGAAACCCAGATCATTGAGGATAAGGCTTAACTCCTTAAGTATATAAAAAACATTAACTTACATTTGTAATTCCTCAAATAAATCTCCGGTATAACTTTTACGAAATAATTCGATTTATTCCTTTTCATTTTTTTAAATTTGATTTATTATAAAAACTTCCTTCTGAGAGTCCAGCGTTGCTATGCAACCAGTGCTGACGTAGCATTTGCGCTGACTCTGACGTAGCGTTTGCGCTGACCGCCTTACGCCTCGTTTTTCTCTTTCGCATCATGAATGAATTCCGAATTTGATTGTTGATTAAGCGTTTACACGACGCTCTTCCGATCTTATTTGAATTATACCTCTTAATAATCGACTGGTCGAACTATCTATCGATATTATCTTTATTTATAAAGTTTGGTTCCTTTTCGTTTTTACCAGGTTCGCAAGCTCCCCTTGTTAGTCTGCTGTTATGCGCCATCGTAGAAGAAAGCTGTGGTGTGTGCATGCGCACTGGTTAATTTTTGTTTGTCAAGCAATCATTTGCGTTTCGCTTCTTGAGTCCGCACGCATCGCTACAGCTCGCAGTGGCGTCACGCGATACTTTCTTTTGACGTTAATTTCATGCTTTATAATACAAATTGTGTGTAACATTTTTATATAAAACTGTTTATATTTGGAATTTAAATAATAAACAGCATCAATATGGATATCCTTATGTCCGTTTTATAATATTAAACTCCTTTTTGGGATCTTAGAGGGTTCAACAGTTTACGTTTATTCAGTTCGGACAAGAAATCGGAAATCACATTTAAAATTATAGCTTTTTGGTTTATTGCCGATAATGATGATACGTGATATATTACGTGCGCATAACAACAGACTAAGTGAAATGTCCACGATTTCGTTCGAAATTTGATTAACAATTTGTCGAGATGATATGAAATTTTTGCGGAATTGACGGAATTTTGCCACATAGGGAATACTTAAATAAGATATCTCAGTAGTTGTTTTGACATTAGGAAGTGGAAAAATCAGATTTTGGAGCGGGGCGTATTCGGAACTACAGTCTTTTAGCCATTCTAAGTCACCACGTGGTGGGTACTTGTCGCCTTACCGAATCATGGCGAAAATAATATAAGTTGAAAGAGGTGCCGAAAAACCCAAAAATCTCTAGTGTTCCAGAAGGCTGAAATCTGTTTTTCACGGAATTGAGATCTCATCAAACTGGTCAAAAATTATAATAGAACCATGGACGAAAGATCTCATCAAACTGGTCAAAAATTATAACAGAACCATGGACGAAAGCGGTACTGATTACAAGATATTTCGAAAGATTTACCTCAGAATTGTAAACGAACCATGTACCGCTGCCGTGTTGAACGAGAAATAAAACGTCACGTTATCATTGAAATGACAAAAACCTGCTATAGTTTTACACTTTGTTTTAAAAGCCAAAAATCTGCAGGGAATTATTGTTACGATTATGTGAGCTATGATTTTATGCTGAAATCCACAAGTTACTTAGGCAATTTATGGATTTATATATTATATATACATTAATATATGTAATATATATTTGTATGAAGATGTATAATTATATCATCTTGAAAGTGTTCTTGCAAGGAGTTTGAATATAATTCTTGAGCAACACCTTCAAGATGTATTACAGTAAACTCACGTATAAAGTGCTCTTCTATAACACTAATTCATATAACGAAATCGCTCTTTACAACACGACGCACTTCGTGTAATGTTACATCCCACGCAAGACATTATCCCTTTCAAGATGGCGTCATGCACATCCGTTTCGCGATTGATTTATATACCGATTTTACTACTGATAATATGAGTAAAGATATTATGCAAAACTCTGATTCTGTGTAAAGCAGAATCTTGCCGTTCAGAGATCAAAGGTCAAACGTTCACGAGATACAGAGGTGGCATAGGTAGCAGAGCACGTGAACGTGACGCGTTGCGTCGTAGACTGCGGCGAGGCCAGACACAACGTCAAATCATACGCACCGTTTGCAACCAACGGAATTTTGCGGCTCTATCGTAAATTTTTGAATTTTTTTCGTTGGTCCACTAGCGATTTTTGATTGTTTCAGACCCCTGTCGATCTGTACCACTTCGCCGTGCCTTGTTAAGGTGATAATTGTACCCGGGTGGATGCTTAGGTGGTTTACTCGCTTATCAGAAAGACAATTTAATGCCGTGACTCACTGAACTTGATGCGAAAGCAACTTCTCGGGGTTACTCGCATACAATGTGTCTCAGACTATAGCTTTTCGCATTCGGCTGCTTGAGATAACGCGCGTAGCTGCGTGAAAAGCCATTAAAAAAGCACGCGTGAAGGAAGCAATCAACCAGTATAAATGAATGTTTTATATACTTGGAAAATGGCAGAAATTCAACTGTGTGGTTGGGATTCAGATATAAAATTTGTTAGAAAACTACAAAAAAAAATGTTTATAAGACATGAGATTAAAAGAATACCGAAAATATACGATCACTTGTTTCTAATAATAAATAAACCATACTCCGCAAACGACTTCTATCAACAAATCTATGAAACACGAGAAATAACTCTGCTGCAATGTAGACCGGCTGCCGCGCGGTGCAACAGTAAGCGAATGACGTAATTTTTTTTCTCTCATCGCTTCGCATTGCGTTCAGTGTACCTCGGCCTTTACGGTACGACAGAAGAAAAAATCCCAGCGGAATTTCGACCCCCCTTTAACATATCCCCCTTTGATTTTACGGACTAGTCCTGCCCCATATAGTCCGTAAAATCGAGGTTTTACTGTATTTTTGCAAAACTTTTATAGATAATCCGCTATTTTAAACAATTGTAAATTTATCTTCTCATTCTGAATCAAAAGCAATCAATTTAAATAAACTACGATTTACCTTTATGAAGGTACGTAATAATATTTTCACTTATGATGATATATCCGTTTAGAAGAATTGAAGAATTCCCAAATATTTTACATTTTTTATTGTTTTGTATGTATAAACATACTATTAATTATATCACGTTCGTTCACTTTTCCATACTAAATAATAATATATCAAATATAGAATTTTGAAGATCATCTAATTGGGTGCATTCATTGAGAGAACAGATCCAATAATAAGAATTGGACCGGTCATTGAACGTTGCCTCATGTTCTCTGAACATTGTTAGGTGCAGAACATATTGGTACAATATAGCTGACAACGCCAAGTTAGGTCTGCTCAACTTTTGGTTCAACCTTCTTGACAGTGGCGATAATAAGGGGGGTAAGTCGGGACAAATTCCAGGGCCCGTACAAAATTGAGGGTCCTGGGCTGCCTCCTAACAATAAGAATTTTTCTTCTTTTTTAAGTAACTGTGCATTATAAGTTATATAGAATTAAAATTGCATCATAAGAAAGTAATGTAAAGAAAAATCTTTGTATTCTAAACATTTAAAATAAGAATTAATTATGATAGTTATTATTGAACCAAAAAACTGCTTAAACTCTTTCACAATCTTTAACAATGATAACAGCACTAGCTCAGCTGCTAATAGTGCCGTTATCATTGTTAAAGATTAATTATGATAATTAGACATAAGTATTTCATTTAAA
>AYEL01061094.1:0-21851 GCA_000484575.1 Olivierus martensii | reverse complement strand
CAAGATCACACACAAGTTTGATCACCCGCCAAAAAATATTGGAGCTTGATGGGATGTATTACCACACCTATCATACTTGCCTGACCTTGTGCTGTCAGACTTCCACTGTTTTGGTCTCTTCAAAACTCCTTGTGTGGTATGTCGTTCAATTCAGATGAGGCTGTAAATCAGCACATTGTTCAGTATTTTGCCAATAAAGAGAGGTCCTTCTATGAACAAGGAATTATGAAGTTCCCTGAAAGATGGCAAAAGATTATCAAGCAAAATGGGCAATATATCTTTGATCTTTGTTCTTTATATAAATAAATACACTTTTTAAAACATAGAAAAAATGCGTTATGACTTTTCAGACAACCCAATATAATATATATACATATAATATAGTTTAAACCATATTATGAAAATGAAAGTAAAGATTCACTGGATACGTTCTTTCATTGTTATACATATTGGATTCCTAAGCTATTGGTTTGATTGAATTTTTTAAGCTACACATGAGCAGAATACACGGAAAACATTTTAATGGAAACCACAGTTATATTATGATGGCCATTTAGTGGTGAAAGTGAGAGAAAGCATGCAAAGAAAAACTAAAAAAATAATTAGGAAAGAGTTGTCATCAATCAGATGTTTCTACCAATTGTAGATTAATTAGTCACAACATTTGTTTAAACATTGGTAGTACAATAAATTTCTACTGTATAACTGCTGAACATTTAATTAACTTACATTGTTAATTTGTCTTAAAAATTTCTGAATAAATTGAAAACTGTTAAATCCAATAATGCTTAAATTATATATATATATACAAATACACATATTGATAAAAAGAATGGCTAGATAATTATAATTATACCTTAAATAGATATTGGAAAATAAAGACTATACTTGATATTAAAAATAATAAAATTGTTTAATGAAATTTTTATTCACACTTTATAGAAATTCAATACAAAAATATATATACATCAGTGAATCTATTGAAACCACATAATTCAAAATCTCATAAGTAAAGAACCTAGTGAATATGTTTAAGATCGTATTATTAAGAAACTGATAATGAATCCATTGTGATCTGAAATACATATTTTAATAGAGAAACATAATATTCTTCTTTATAACTCAAGTTTTAGAATTCTTTATTCTTATTTCTGAAATCTTAAATTTTAACTTAAGACTACTTTAGATAATATAAGAAATTGATATTTCAAAAGTCTAGTGTATTTATATATTCTAAAATCTATTTAAATATCAATTTCATGAATGAATGTTATTCAATATACATATTGTACTTGACTATTATTCTTATTTTTCATAAAAGAATCTATAGTTTAATATTATAAATCTCATTCTTTAATCTTATTTTCACCCGTCTTGCAACTTTATCAGATTTATCATAATTTCACAGCAGTATAAATTTTCTATATTTTCTCCAATTTAAATTATCCTTCATGCAAAGATTTATTTAATAAGCTAAAAAGATCTAAGTAAGTTTGAAAGTCTCCTGAATATAATATGTGGAAAATAGCTAGATTATAGAGTAATGGGGACTAAGCAAGCTACAGTCAGTGCCTGACCTATATAAGTGGATCATTCTGCAAAACCCACCTAAATTAGATCTATGTTTGTCAGAGAATATCTTATTCAGTTCTAATATATCACAAAAACAATAAAAATAGTTAAATCTCATGACAATGCAGTTGCTTACCAGCTTGGAAGATCCAGATTCAATTCAAAGTTTCACACCTCTAGTTTTTCAAGATGGGTAGGGTTTAGTCCAGTCTTATTAACTAAAACTAACCTTATATAAGTCAAGGATTGTCTGTATTTCAGGTTTCTTTTAATATCTTTTTTTTTTAATGAGACAGCATCATTTGATGATTTTACAGAAGATGTAATAATTTATAGTAGTATAAAATTTTAAAAGTTTTGTTATCAATTTTTTTATTGAAATAGATATAATTAAACATTGACTATATTTAATTATAATATAATATAAAACTTTTATATAATTTCAGTTATTATTTTCATTTTTTCTCTGCATTAACTTATTGAAATATAAAAATCAAATAAATGAAGAAGAATGGAATTTTTTCTTAACTGGTGAAATTTCTATAGAAAATAAATATGCTAGACCAGCAGCATGGATTCCGTCTACATCTTGGGATGAAATATGCTGTCTAAGCAATTTAAAAACTTTTGAAAATTTAAGAAAATCATTTTCATTAGATCTTAACATATGGAAATCTATATATGACAGTATGGTAAATATATTTACTTTATTAATTAGTGTTTGTTTTTAAATTTTTTAAATAAAATTTTAAAAAATTCCAACTTTTTATAGTATATAAAGATGAAAAATAAATTTTGTATTACAATAGACTCACGTTTTTACAAACCTCCAATTTACGAACTTTTTTTTATGAACTATTTAGTTGGTCCCAGAAAGTCCCTAATGTTAATTAATGCCATTTCCTTTTATGAACTTTTTTGGGAGTACGTACAAGTTCGTAAAATTGAGAGTCCACTGTAGTTTTATTAGATCATATTTTTCAAAAATTAAAACTAATATTTTATTAAAATATAAAAATTTTTTAGCTATATAATTTGGTTAAGCTTTGAGTTTTTGAATATAGATAATTTTAAAATCTAGAAAAAGTATTGATCTCTTAGGATAGCATCTTCAAAATATGGATGCCCTTTATGGAATTGCAAGATCCTCTCAACAATGAAAAGCAATTGGAAAATTAACAGCTATTTTTAAAGATAATGTCACTATAATTAATGTCCATCATAAGTTCCATACATTTTATTAAATATTAATATAGATTACTTTCTGAAATTAGAGTGATTTAACACATTTACGAAAAGGAGAGGCACTGCTACATAAAAGTTCAGATATTGCTTCCTTAGAGCTATCAGATAGTAATATTTAAAGAAATTTAATAGAATTTATAAAATTGATTTGATAAATAAGAGTTGTTTCTATTTTTTTGCAAAATAGGATGCTAAATGTTGTAATTGACTATTTAGTATTTCCCCATAAAAGATAACTAAAACAATCATCAGTTCATTTTACTTCTATTTATAAATTATAAATTAAAATCATTTAGCTTTGTGAAGATAGGAATTTCAAATAAAATCATTATTTTAATAGTATTAGCTATTAATATTGCGACGCTCTTCCGATCTAATTTCAAATAAAATCATTATTTTAATAGTATTAGCTATTAATATTTAAAATTTTTATATTAAAAAAAAATGAAAGTTTATACACACAAATTTAAAGAGTATTATCAGTAATATTACTAAGAGATTAGCAGATTTATAAAAAATTTATGGAATGATTTTTATATAAAATTCTTAAGGGAAATTTATTCATTACAAGAATAATATAAGGGTTTTTATATAAATTTATTTATGTGGATAAAAAAATTTTATTATTAATTTTTACTTTAATTGCATTAATTTAAAATTATTAATTTTTAATATTGAGATTTTGCTAGGAGGATCAATTGTATATATTACTCTTTGGATCTCTTGCTGAGAGAATTGACTCAGAAAAATATTTCTAAGATTGGAATCTTTTTTTCATGAGGACTACATTATTTTTGACTAAATGAAATCAATAAATCTAAGTAGAAATAAAACTTCTACAGCTAAGTGCAATTCTTAAAAAAATCATGATGATTTTCCTATCCTTTCCATAATGAAAATTTTTTTTCAGATTCAATTTTTTCTATAATATAGTATTATGTATTTAGAATTGATTACTTTCACAGTATTTTTTCTTTTTAATATTAATTAAAGCAAATTTGTTAAATTTAATGTGACTTTAAAAAAGTAATGCTGATAAAATGTTTGATGATCAAATATCTGAAGATCTTATAAAAAATTTTTATATATATATAATTTTCATACAGAAATATGAAAATCAGAATTAAATATTTCTTCAAAAAGATGACTATAATTTTTGTTTGATCTTTAAAATAAAAATTTATAAAAAAATATATATGCTGACAAATTTACTTTCAAAAATTAAAAAAAAATTTCTTGCAAAATTAAATGCAAATAATAAAAATGTTTTATGAAATTTCAAAATTGTTTCAATTAATTTTTGTTTTGCTTATATTTGTTATAAAAATAAAAAATTCTCTTACAATTTAAAAGTCATCAATACTATTCTAAAAAATAAACTATATATATAAACATAAGCCTTTATAGTCAAATATTTTATTAGCAAAAATACTTTCAACACAATTGGTACATTTCTCAGTTTCTAACACATTAAACAGTCATTATATATATCAATCAGAAAACTAAACTAAAAATAAAGAAATTTAAGGGCCAGACTATGACCACATTCAGAAATGCTCTACCCATAATGCCATTTATTGATTTCAAGTACAAAGGTTCCTCAAGTTATGATGATCCAAGTGATAAACTTTTATACATACAAATATTCTATTTTATTTTCAAATTTTAGAAAAATTTAAAAGTTTGCAAGAATTTTAAATATGATTATGAAGTGGTTTAATATGTATTAAATAAATATATGTATGTATTTTTTAACATATGATTACAATATATCAAGATGATAGAACTTCCACCAAGAATACTTGCATTAAAAAGTTTTATTTTAAATCTCTGAAATAAAAACTTCTAATATCCAATTAATAATGTATACAGAAAATCTCAACTTATATAAGTGGATCCTTCAGCAAAATCTTATGTATGTCAGGGCATATTCTATACCAGAGGTGGGCAAAGGCTAGCCCACGAAGGCATCTTGTACAGCCTGCCGCATAAACTAAAACATAATACAGTTTCAAGACCCATATTCATAAAATTCTAGTCGAAAAGAAAAAATAAAATAATGGATACTCTGTACAGTGTACATATATACTAGCGAAATTACTCAAAATTTTGATGATATAATTAACCATGAATATAGTAAATTTTACCATTCACATTAAGTTGTATATTTGTTTTTACAAAATTAATTATGCAGTATCTAATATTTTGTAACATTCTGATATAATAGGTTGTTAGCAATCAATCAGTTTAATAAAATACTATACTTATTTTTTTTTTTAAATTGTCTGAATTTATTAATTCGTAGGATGAATTATTTTCTTATGTTTCTTTCGGATGCTTTTGAACTCTTTGCATACCAACAAAAACTAAGAAAGTAACGCAATAAAAGTATATTTTTAAAATAATTATTGATACATGAATATATTCTTTGTGCAGATAAATTGGTGCAACCATTATTCCGTCCCGTGTGATGGTGAGAGGAATATGTTTGTGCAAGAATCAATCTTGTTTGAATGTGAGTAGTCATTTTAAGTCAACGTAATTTTTATTAATTATTAATGATATCATTAATAATTTCATTACATTAATTAATAATTACATAATTACGGCGCCGTAAGGTTAAATTTGCCCTTAGGTACTTTTCAATTTTTATATGGCCCACTTCATCTTGAAGATTGTCCGGGCAGAAAATAATTGCCCACCCTATTCTATACAGTAAATATACCAGTATATCAAAAGATGATATATTAAAGAATAATTGATCTGGTTCAATACCAGATGATCAGACTGCATGGTAAAGCAATCACTTTTAATTTTGGAAGCTTCAGATTCAATTTTGAATATCACACCTTCAGTTTTTCAGAAGAGTCCAGGCTTGACTCATTAACTAAAACTAACCTAATAAATATATAAAACACATGTACATATGATATTTGACAATTGATGAAATTAGGAAAAATGCTCATATCACTGCATTATAGCTTTATCCACTTTGATCTTATATATCTTTTGTATATCATGGAATTTCTTTTGTATGTATGCAGTTATGTATGTTAGATCTAAATAAGTTTGTGATTACCTGTATTACACAATATGGTATATGATGTGTTGTTCAATATCTCTTGTCAGCATAACAGCAGATTCCAAATTATGAACAAAACTTATAAATGAATTATATTTATACCTCAATGAGTATCTGTATTATGGTATTAAATAAATAAAAGTATATTCCAAATAAATTAAAAAACAAATAAGAAAAATAATTATTATTGCATCAGATGTTAAAAGGGACAGGACTCCAGTAATCAAATGCATTATTAGCAATTTGAATTGAAGGACAGGTTAATATATTCCATTATAATACATTATAATATTTTTTAGTATTTAGAGTATTTGAAATCTTTTTATATTTATTTATTTCATTAGTAATAATATTTATTATATTTCTAGGAAAAAAGCATTAGTATTAAGCTATTGTATTTCATAAAAATTAATTTATAATGTAAGATTTCTTATTGTACACACTAAATAAAAGTAAACAATAAGCTAATTCAGTTTATCTTACTGAATTGGCTTATCATTTATTTCTATTTAAAATTAATTTAATATTTTCATCTTTAATTTATCCAATATTTCTAATTATTTTCTTGAAAAATTTTTGAAAGTGAGATAGAGATTTCTCTAATGCTCAGATCATTGAATGCAAATAATACACAGTTATAAGCTCTCAGTTAAAGTGAAAAACAATTATCACTTTAACTGAGAGCTTATAACTGTGTATTATTTATTATTAATAATTTAAAAAATAGAAGTGATATTTACATTTAATTTAACTGGAAGTACTCCAGATCTATTTTCTGTTTTTTACAGATTTTTGTATCATGCATGCACTAAAAATTACAGTGATACAAAAATCTGTAAAAAACAGAAAACAGATCTGGAGTACTTCCAGTTAAATTAAATGTGTATTATTTGTAGTTTTAAAAGTGAATTTGGATATATATTTTAGTCATAGAATGTAAAATTATAAATATACAATATATTATATTAATAATCTTATATAATGATTTTTAATATTTAGACTCCTGAAATTATGCCATATCCATATCCTTGGATAAAATTGAAAGAATTTCAAAAACTGTTAATTTTAAAATGTATAAGACCTGATAGAATTATTCCTGGAATTCAGAATTTTGTAAAGAATGATCTTGGAGTACCTTATATTGAAATTCCTCCTTATGATTTAGAAAAAAAATTTTTATATAGCAATAATTGTACTCCATTAGTATTTATTTTATCTGCAGGAGCAGATCCAACAGCAACTATCTTAAAATTTGCTTTTGATCAGGTAATACATTCTATTAAAATTTCAGATAATATAAATTATGAAAATTGTATAGTATTTTTAGTAATGTGCATAATGTATATATTTTTACTAATGTTTCTGATATAAAATATGATAATTTTTTGCACTCACACCAAATATATATTTATTGAATATTTGCTAAAAGCTCTAAAAAGATCATGGGAGTATGCTAAGAATCCAGAGCAATGCTGAAAGTTTACAAGAAATAAACTATTTATTTTAAATGATAGGCATCATGTATTAAAAAATTTAACACAATAATTTAGATATAAGACATATGGTTTCAGTTATATAATATAAATCTAGGAAAAATCAACAAACTAAAAAGGAAAAAATTTATTTGAATCAAATCTTAAAAGAGAGCCCTGTGATTATTAACAATAGAAAGAAAGAATTAGCTTCCTGAAAATTGCAGTGTTAACTGAATCAAAACTCTCATTGATCTAGCCCAATTTTCTCAAAACGTTCGTTTTTGACTTGTGTCACTTTAGAAATACATGTGCGATATAATAACATGCATAAAATGATTGTGATTATTTTGAAAAACTGACTTTTCAAAATCAAGTTTTATTTGTACAGATGTGGAACATTTCCAGAAAAATATTAAAAATTTCAGAAGTTTCTTTATAAATATCCAATATTTATCTATTTGCATGCAGGTAATCTTCGATTTATGACCACTCATATTACAATGGTAATGTAATTGATAAATTCTGTGAGTAATTAATTCAATTCATACATAGATGAATGTGTGCATAATAGGCTGATGTATTGACAGTGCCCTATGTTTAATTCCTATTGTTCTATGATCATTAAGTTTATTATATTTATGATAATATATAATGTTATAATAAATATCAATAGTGAGAAATTCATAAATTTAGAATATTTCCAATTTCACTGTTCAATTCAAAAACTTGTTGTAAATAGAGTACTAATTGTATATGTATAAAATATGACACATTATCAAAAATTTAAAAAATACAAGGATTTATCTACTTAATGGCCAAATCCTTTGAAAAAATTATATTTAAAAAAAAAATAAAAATATCACATAATTTAAAGTCTATTTTTGCCAAAAATACAAACTTTTTAGCAGAAAAAAAAGATTTAATTAAAATGAAAAATCATTTTAGAACACAGAAGAAATGTTTTTGGCTATCAAGCAGCTATCTTCAGCTTACATTCCTTAAATTCAAATTCTTCTATGTTCTAAAATGATTTTTCTTGTTTAATTAAATCTTTTTTTTTCTGCTAAAGGAATTGTATTTTTGATGAACTTGTATTTGAGCAAACATTGATGTGCATATATTAGTATTTCAGAGCCAATTTTTTGATTCCAAGTGTTTCAAAATAATGAGGTAAGTGTGTGTGTTGTGTGTTAGAAAGTATATTATTTGCTTCAATATTCTCTTTGGAATTTATTGAAAAACCTTTATGCATGCAATAATTATATAATAATTAAAATAAAATATACCTGTGTGATATCACAAACATATCCTTGCTGAGTACCAGCAGGATGAGTCAAAAGACCAGGATGTGGCAATGCATGGTTCATTTGGAAGGCAGGTTGATAATTATATCTGTGATCTCTAACTTGATTATCACACCATGATGGAATATTCTCACATCTTACTCCAAGACTAATTTTAAAATAAATAAAATATATATGAATATATAAATGTTACTATAATTTCTAGTGGATAAAATATGAAATATATTTATCAACATCTTATCTACTAGAACTATATTTTTCTTAAATATAAGAAAAATATAAAATGTTATAGAAATGAAAACAAAAAAAAAAATAATATGTATTAGTACAAGCATTAAGTTTTAGAAAAAATGCCAAAGTAAAAAAATATGTAATGAGATATTCTCTTATAATTAATGATTGGAATGGATGGAAAGAAAGCTTCCTATCAATTTATAAACAAGAAATATATTTAAATTTGGAATAAATCATTTTATGAAAATGTTTATTTTGATACTTAAAACTTCAATATAAAATTATCTGATACTCTAATAATGGATCAGATATTTTTATATATCAGATGCTTTAATATAGGGGAAAAAATTCTTTAACAAAACAATATATTTTGTAAAAATGTCAATGCTTAGACTATAAAACAGAAGTAAACAAAAATATAACTTAAATATAATATTAATTAACATTCTAAAATATATAACTGCAACTGATGGGCTATCCTTTTACAAAGAAAATGTAGACTTAAAAATATTAGCTGAACAATAATGGTAAATCACAATGTTTTTTTTCTTATAAACAAATTAGATAAAAAAATAGCTAAATATAAATTTATAGAAAAACAATAATTAAAAGCATGTAATCACAGATTCAACATTAAAAATATTACTGAACATGCAACTTACAAGATATGATTCTAAAAATCACAATATATCTTAAAATCACATAAATTAAAAGCAATTTCCTCAAGTATCAATACATTAATGATTTAATGTAAAAAGTAACTTGATAATTGATATGAATGATACTCAATGCCACATCTTCAATTATGACTTAATATCAAAATAGATGTATTAATCATTATATAAATAAAGATTACCATTAATAAATACTTTTTATTTAATATAATTTTCCTCTGTTCTAATGTCAAAAAATAATCTGACCAAAACATTTCTAGTATCAGCACTATAAACTACAAAACCTCTGCATATTTCTATTATATAACAATTTATTTTTGAATTAACTAAAAACAATAGTTTTGCTTTTTATATTAGAATCTTGTTAATATGAAGTTGAGATCTTATAATTTCTTTAGATTACCCATATTTTGTAATGAAGTTTATTGAAACAGGCACAAAAACAGCTGTAAGATCTTCAAGAATAGCCAAACATAAGAATAATAGTCAATGTGTAAAGGTTTCAATGATGTTGGATTTTTAATTACTTTTCTATATGCAATATTATTATAAATAAAAAAAACAATAAATATAAATTATTGCAAAGGATCTTACATTGTAGCAAGAATATATAAATGATATCTGTAAAAAAAGAAAGGTATTGATGGTAATCTTTTATTTATTTTTAATTAAGAACTTTAAAACCATCCTGTTACACTCACAAAATGCACACAAAAAACAAAGCTCTAAACAGGATAAATACTTTATTACCAGAAACGCTTTCGACCTTACCAGTAGGTCAGCTTCAGCTGTAATGAATATATAGAACGGAGAGAAGCCAACCCCTACAAAAATAAACAACTCAAAAATGACGTCATAAGAGACGTTGTATAAACATTTACACATTATCACTACAAATTCCACTTTTACAACAATCATAATACCGGTAACCAATAATAATAATAATAATAATAATAATAATAATGTTACAACATAATAAAGTGAAAATCCGAAGTGATATTAATAAAAATACAACATTAAAACTCGCGGACGGGGAATGCATGACGTCATCAAACATCGTATAAACACTTACACATACTAATAATACTAATAAAAATAGTAATAATGTTACAACATAATAAAGTGAAAATCCGAAGTGATATTAATAAAAATACAACATTAAAACTCGCGGACGGGGAATGCATGACGTCATCAAACATCGTATAAACACTTACACAAGTTCTTAGATGTATGTCTAATCAAATTTAAAAAGTATAGTAAGACCCTGCTTAACACAGGGGATACATTCCAAGAAAATCAAGCGCTAAATGAAACACCTATTCCCATTATCTTAACACGTAAATAATGGGAATAGGTGAAACAGGACAGTGAATAAAAAATGATATGTATCATTTTTTTTATTTTGTAACATGTATTATTATTGTATTACATTAATTATTGACATTTTTTATTGCTAATGTCGATTTGTATTCCTAGATAACATGTATTATTACTATTGTATTGCATTAATTATAGGCATTTTTTAATTGCTAATGTCGATTTGTATTCGTAAATCATTAACATCAAATATTCGAGTAAATAATTTATGTTTGTGATGAGGAAGGTTCTTCCTCGTTTGATACTTTTTGTTTTTTTGTTAAGAAGTCATCTAACGTCATTTGCCTTTTCCTCTTTCTTTTAGCAAGCAATTGCCAATAGAGAGACATCTCCATGAGACTTTATCTTGTCTTGGAACTTCTATCAAAATTTGGATCATTTGTATAAACTGATTTATAATTTTCATAATAGTGGATAAACTTGTTTTAGAAAATCCATTGCATGTTTCGCAGCAGACTTTTGTATGTACTGCACAACACTAACAGCAAACGCACTGCAAGATGCCCTAGGAGTATCAAAACAACAAATTCGTGCAATTTAAGATTATGTGAGTATAAATTTGAAAAATCCTGGCAAAATAAATTAATAAAAAATATAGAATTAAAAAAAACGCATTATATCAAAACCACATTAAACAGAACAGTGTTAAGTGGGGTCTTACTGTATAAACTTAGAAAATGATGGTAATTTTATTTTAATTTATGATAGATATTTGAAATGATGATATCACCTTCTTGGTATGGAGTAATGTAAGAAGGAAAGATTAGTAAATGATCATTTTCAATAGATACTAGAAATTCCCACTCAGATAAATGAGTGGAAATATAATTATGTGATTTAATCTAATAATATTGTATATAACAAAAACACTCCAAATTTGTGTAGGGAATCTATCGATGAGTGAATCGTAAAATGCTCCATTATTACGTTAACATGTTATCTGCGAATTCTGTCTTTTTAGAGGAACTACAATTTCAATGTAATTTCTATTCTTTACTTTTTAAATTATTAATAACAACAAATAATTTGGGCTATCACAGACATCCAAAAATTAGACCTTTCTAAAGATACCCTATTTATTGAAATTGGTACAGTAGTTCAACCGAAAAAATGACATCCACCCAGCCAGCCAGCCACATTTGACTGTTAATATATATCACAGGGCTGTCCAATAGGCGGCCCCTGGGCCGCATGTGGCCCGCCAAGCCATTTTGTGCGGCCCGCGAGGCTTTCACAGTTTGTAATAGAATATTGCTTTTTAATATTTTTTCACTTTTATTTATTACTTTATTGAGAGAATAATCAAAAGAAACCTAAAATTGAATTATATTAACTCAATTAATTAATTTTTCTTAATTATTAGTAATTATTTAATGATCAACAAGCTATCAATGACATATCACATTTTTATAAGACTTTCAATTACGTCAATTTTAGTTTTAGCTATTTCAGTTTAAATTGTTACTGTATATTAGTTATTTTTGGTTTCTAACACACATTTCAGTGATTGTGTAACCATTGTTGTGAGATTGTGTTTTAATTTTATTTTACTGTTTACTGTTATTTAATTTTATTTTTATTTTACTATGAGCTCGTTGCATTTTGAAATGAGTTAGAGAAAACGTAAAATAGAAAATGAAAATTAAGTATATTAGTAGCGGTGGGAAAATGACTTTTTCATAACAAATCACATGTTAACTGCTTGGTTTAACGAATGTTTTCCTGACTTTTGTGATTTTAGTCGGAAAGTATAAGTACTATCAACGTTTGATAGTACTTATTTGTGTGAAGGTGCATTTTCTAACATGAAAATTGTTAAGAATCGATTCAGAACCTGCCTTGGAGATTCTTCTTTTACGTATTCTGCAGATAACTAAACAGGAATGGATATAAATATCCAGCCCTTGTAAATGCTGCTGCCCGCCATCATTTATCACATTAAATAGATACATACATACCATTTTTGTTTATATGTTTATTAGATGCAATCTGGTAAATATAATTTTGTAATAAGGTTTGTTAATCTGGAAATAAAATTGGTTTCCAAAAAGCGTTATATTTATGCGTTCCGTTTGTTGAGACATTAGCGTATCAAGACCAAAGCCCCGCCCCCTTTTTTGTAACTGCGGCCCTCCATATTTCTACTAAACATGGCTGCGGCCCTTGGGCTCATTATAATTGGACAGCCCTGATATATATGATAGTATACAATATCACAGAATTATGAATTTCAATATTCTTCTAGATAAATCTTTTTCAAATTGAAGTATAGAAAGATTTATAGACTCATAAATCTGTGAATTTTCTGGAAATTATGAGGGTTATATTAAAGAACAGTTGAATGAATGAAATTTTACAGGAAATCAACATGTAAATAATCAAAACAAAGTTTTTTCTAATATACTACTGTATATATATGTTTTCAAACTATGCCTGTATAATGCTGGGCAGTCTTTGCTAGTATATTATTATTTTGTATTCTATTATAAAATTCAATGGATCATCATAAAAGATTGTTTACCTATTTCTACAGCTAGAAGACTGTTCTGGAATAGCAATACGTGATGCATTTCTTCCGTGTACCATTCTTTCAGTAGATTGTGAATCCCAAGTTGTGGGAGGAATTTGACCAGATGGCAAAGTATCAATTCTATGTGAAGAGATACGACGGCGTTTTCTGCTTGGACTCTAAAAATAAATATTTTTATTTTCTGATGATAAAATTATAAATAGAAGTAATTTTAAACATAATTTAAACTAAATTACAAAATTTTAGTAAGTACTTACATTACATTGTAATCTATTTGTAACAGAAAAATTTTTATTAATTTTTCTACAATTTAATTCTAATTTGCTTGAAAATTTGTTTAAAATGAAAATTATGAATTTTAACATAAAATAAAAATTTAAATTTATCATATTTTACATAAAATTTAAAATGTAAAAATTACATTAATTTCTATGCAATATATAAAAAAATATATAAAAATGTTGTAGTTAAAAAATGCATTAGTGCATTGATTTGCATTATTTAGAAAATATTTTCAAAATTCTTGTATTATTACAACATTTATATTAATAATGGATTAATAGTTATTAAAATACTACAGAGTTTTGCTATTTATAAATTTGTTTTTGGGAATTAACTATTTCACTGATTTGTTCATATTGCCAATAAAAAATTTATATTAGGAATTCTGAGATATTATTTGATAAAAAATAAATATATATCTATTAAAGTACAACTCTGGTTAGAAACATTTGTTTATATAAGCAATTATGTTACTAAGAAATGCATATTTATTTTAAAAAAACTATGCTACTAATAATTTCTGAAAGTTTTGATAAAACTTACAGAAATTAAATATAAACATAATCTATTTTTATTTTTATGAATTAATATTCTTCTCCTTTTATTAAAATTTCTAATTCTTTCAAGTTGCATTAACTCTTAAAATATAAAATTTGATAAATATCAAAATTATTTTATTATGCAACTATGAAATTAATGAAACATGTTTTTAAAAACTACAAGCGAAATTGCTTAAAATTATACTCAATATTATTTCAAGAAATACTACAGGTTTTCATTGACAAGAATTAAATATTCATTAATAATATTGCATAAGTAAATTTTAGATATTAAAATATGAATATTATACTAAATGCCTAGTCCAAGTCCAAAAAATTAATGTTTGATTTATAGCTAATTATTATTTAATCATATTCATTTTTAAATGTATAAAGCAATGAAAACAACATGATTTCACAGCTAGTCAAACAAATTCAAATTGCAAAAGCCAATGGTCAAACCATAATGCATAAAAACCCAAGTAAACAAAATCTCATGTAGACAAAAGCCCAGGTGTACAAAATCTCATTAGAAAAATCATCATATGTCTTTATCATCATCTATTATAATAGTTTTGTATCTTTTCAATGAATATTTATTTAAAAAAAAAACATATATTATTTTGACAAATTTGAGCTATGGGTGGGTTTATATGTATACAGATTATTGAATTAATTATAAAGATTATTATACACCATATATAATTTAGCTGCTCGATGCAATATGACAACAACCAATTAGAAGTTTCTTATTTCACATATTTGAATAAAATATTCCAATTATAGAGAAAATATTTTTTTTTTGGTATAATCTTCACCATCTTGAAGAAATACTACTGCAATATGTTAACCTCTATTTTTAAAATTTATAATTAATATTAGAAGTAATTTAAACATAATTTAAACTAAATTACATAATATTATGTTCAATTATTTTTTATTTTACAATTATTTACGACTAATTTTTATTTTACAACTAATTTTTTATTTTTCTAATGACCAAACATTTTATATAAGAAGGGGTGATACCATAAATTATGTAATTTATGGTGTCACTCTTTCTTATATAAAATATTTGGTCATTAGAAAGCACAGATTTAAGAGTTCACAAGGAATATCATTTATTGTTAGAACCTAAACATTAAAAGCTGTACCTGCATATAGGGACTTGATAAGTGGTTAAAAAGGGCAGTTGTAAAATCGACAAAAATGTAATTTTTTAACATACATTTGAAAATATTGGGTGCGAGATACCCACTGCACCTCCTAGTGATGCTACTGCATTTTAATAAATCAATATTATGCTTGTTTATTCACTACTCTTTCTCATCATTTTGTTAAACTGTTTGTAGACGAAAATTTGAATGTACATGCAAAAGGTTTAAATAAATTTGCAAATGTTATAGAATGCTTCTTTATATATTCTGCTTAACTGCTGTTTTGGACTAGTATATACAATAGTGTTGTGTTTTAAGATTGGCATTCTTACAATGGCTAACTTTTCCTTACTGATGTCTTATAAATATAACTAGTATTGCAAAAATTTAATTGCAGACATTCAGCAAACAAATCTACTAATTTCCTTGATTATTGCTGCTAATAAGCAAATTGAAAATATTACAATTTTATTATTTAATTTTTGTATAAAAAACACATTATAATAAAATAAGTTATAATACTATATGTTTGATATACATATTTTATTTACTATTCTCATTAATTCTATTGTAGATAAATGATGACAACTATTGAGAAAACAGTATAAAAAATTATATGATGCAATTTTTTTGAGTGCTATTTTAAATTTTTTTTTTGTTATCAATTTTTATTTATTATAAAGTTATAAAACTAACTTTATAATAAATAAAAATTGATGATAAAAAAAAAGACGACAACAATCATTATAGTAAACAACATTAGAATTTTAGAATGTTTAAATATATATGTTCTAAAATATATTAATATTGTAATAATCTCTTGATTCAGTTAAGTTAAAGTGTAGTATACCTGAAGAGGGTGCAAATGCACCAAAAACATTTGTGTATTTAAGTTAATAAAAATGATAAGTTGAATACTTTACTGCAGAAAGTGCTGTATTTATTATTGTGAGAAATAGTGAACAATAAAGACACGTATTTTTGTTCAATAAGATTTTATAAGTGCTTTTATATATGTAAGTTTTTTATCATCTGCTTGAGCTTTTGTTGTTGTGATATTGTCTTTGGGTTTTTGTCAATTGAGTTTCTATCCTGGATCTGATCTCATTTTATACATTAATTTATATTTTTTAAATGGTTAATATTATTTCTATTCTTACCAAAAAATTTATCATTTTCTTAATAAAATTAATTATAAACTATTTATACAAATTTTTTTTTATTTTAAATGTTTATTATTTTAAATAATTTTTTGGGGTTGTCAGGGACAGGTTTGCTTTCCTTCGTGTAAATATTACAATTAGCAATTTTTGACTAAATAAAAAATAAAATCTTTTATCACATTCTGAACAAGTTACATTAATATCATCATTACACAGAAATATCTTAGAATAATGGAATTCCATTAAAACACTTTTGATATCTATTCTTTATGCATAATGTGAATATGAAGGCAGAAATTTTTAAAGAGGGACTGAAAAAGTAATTTATTATATATACAGTGATACCTTGATTCACGAACATAATCTGTTCCTTGACTCTGTTCGTGATCCGAATCAATTTTTTTGCAATTAATGTAAATCCAAATAATACGTTTTTTTATCCTAGAAAAATAATTTTATGCAATTAATGTAAATCCAAATAATACGTTTTTTGTCCTAGGAAAAAATGCAATTAATGTAAATCCAAATAATATGTTTTTTGTCCTAGAAAAATTATTTTAACATGTTATGGCTTTGTGTGTGGAAATGATACAGAAAGGAAATAAATATAACAGTAATATTAGAAGAAAGCAGTTTAATTACCAAAATAAAACTAATTTTACAGTACTGTACATATACAATTTACCTTTGTGGTTGATAATTGCTGGCACACAGGGATGGAGGAGGTGAAGAGGGGGAGGAGGAAGATTACTCCTTCAAAAGGAGAGGCAGTTGGTAATTGTGTAAGATAACGATCCAGAGAAATCTGCCTTTTTCTTTGTGGAGAATTTTGCGAAAATGGGCCATTACATTATCATTTAAAATTTCCTCTGCTCTTCCAGTAACAGTTTTGTCAGGGTGATGGTTCTCAATAAAAGCCTGCGCTTCACTCCACTTACTGCAAATGTCCTTTATTGAAGCATCTGGCATCTCTTGCTCTTCTGCTGAGTGCTCCTCCTCCATAGCTTTCATCTGCTCAAGTTGCAATTCAATAAGTTCTTCTGGGGTGAGTTCTTGACTATGATCCTCCAGCAGATCCACCACATCATCTTCCTTGACTTCCAACTCCAAACTTTTGCTAATGCTTACAATGTCTTGTACCACATCTGCCTCTTCCTCAAAGTCTTTAAAATGTCTGTTAGGCACAGAAGCTGGCCAAAGTTTCCTCCATACTGACTGCAATGTGTGGTAAGAGACATTGTTCCAGGCTTTATCAATAAGATTTATGCAGTGGAGGATATTAAGGTGATCCTTCCAAAAATCGCGCAGGGTCAAATCTATGTCATTGGTGACCTGGAAACACCTTGAAAAAAAAAGCTTTCATATATATTTTCTTAAAGTTAGAAATTACTTGCTGATCTATTGGTTGTAATAGAGGTGTGGTGTTAGGAGGCAGAAATTTGATCTTAATAAAGTCGTATGCAGGATCAAGGTCTTCAACATTTGGAGGATGAGCAGGAGCATTGTCCATTAGCAGTACACATTTAAGGGGCAATTTCTTTTCCTCAAGATATGATTTAACAGAAGGAGCAAAAATATCATTCAATCACTCTCTAAAATATATTCTGGTGATCCAAGCCTTCGAATTTGATCTCCACATTACTGGAAGCTTACATTTTATTACTTTACTGTGCTTAAAAACATGCAGATTTTCAGAGTGGTACACCAAAAGGGGCTTAATTTTAAAACCTCCACTTACATTCACACACAATAATAGTGTAAGCCTATCCTTCATTGGTTTGTGGCCAGGTAGTAATTTTTCCTCCTTGGTTATGTATGTTCTTTTTGGCATTTTTTCCAGAATAGCCCTGTTTCATCGCAATTAAAAACTTGATTCAGAACGTAATCTTCTAATTTTATAAACTTACCAAAGTCCTCCACATATTTCTCTGCTGCCTTTTGGTCTAGCTGCCTCTCCATGCCTAACAACACTATGAATTCCAGCTCATGGACAAAATTTTTCGAACCATCCTCTACTTCCTTAAATTCCTTGACTCTACTATCACTTGTACTTGGCTGGTTCGCCAATAAATATTGACGAAGCTCTAAAGTCTTCGCACATATCAAAGCATCGCTCACATTATTTCCCTTAAGCCCCTTTTCATTAATCCAAACTAACAACAATTTCTCTACTTCTTGTAACACTTGAGGCCTATGCTTTGTTAACCTAGTCACCCTTTAGATACATCAGCTTTCTTCAGCGTATCTTTATTCTTTAGAATAATGCAGATCGTCAATTTCATCATGTCATACTCTTTGGCAAGATCTGAAACACGAATATCATTTTCATGTTTAGCTATAATTTCCTTTTTTTGTATCAACAGTAATATGTTTAGGATTTTTAACACCACCTTCACTAACACTTTTAACTTTTTTGGGAGCCATAATAAGGGATAAATTTAATTAAATAAAGAAAAAAGTAAAATATCAACACTTGTTGGGACTGCATAACCCATAACCCATTAGCTGGGCGAAGTGGGTTGCTGCTGCGGGTGAGGCTGTGCGCAGGGTTTTGTGTGCAGCATGTCACCTGCACTCCATGCGCTCTGTGCATGGGTGTTCGTGAACTGAAGCATCGTTTGTGAAGCGAAGCAAGATTTGTTCGCAAATGGTATTCGTAGACCAATTTGTTTGTGGACAGAGACTTCGTGATTTGAGGTATCACTGTAGTTAGAAAAATTTACAAAACAAACAAAACATTGTATAGTTTCTACTGTTTTATATAATTTTATTATATAATTAAATAAAAAGAAAATTAATTATAAGTAATTAAGAAAAAAATTAAGTAAATATATAAAATGAAAAATCTATTAGATTAAATGAAATTATTTTAGAGGACTTCAATAGTGGCATATCCAAGAGAAGATATATCATTACTGATAATACAGTATGTTGTATTCTCTCTTGGATATGCCACTACTGATAATTCATAATTCTGTATCTTAATGGCATCTGTCTCTCTGGAAACTTTCTTAAGCAGTGCTTGATGGCTTTCTGTACACTGTTGTCTCCAGAGTATGATTTCTCAGAACCATTTGCATATCTAGAAAATGAATGTTATCCTCCTTACTCCTCTCTTCAAGAGAAAGTTTTAATCCGTAGTTGGGAATACTAAATAGCTTCTCTAGTTCTTCCGACGTGTCTTTTCTCTTCCAGATGACAAAAATATTATCTATATATCTTAGATGCTGGCTTCACTAATAATGCTAGACAAGTGGGTTTCTTCTAAAGATCTCACAACTAACTCTGCTAAGGTCCCCGCTAGTGGGCTTTCGATTGGTACCTCTTTGACTTGCTTGTAAAAGGAATCTCTGAATCTAAAAAACGAGTTGTGACATAGTAAGTCAGCCAATTTTCTGCAGAAGGCTTGGGTACCATCTTTATCAGGAAGATTGGATAAAAGGAATCTGTATAAACACAAACAGGTTGGTGCTATGTTCAAAGATGGATATAGTTTTTCAAAATCAAGTCTTGCTAGTATCTGGTGATCTTCTATTTGCAGATCTCTTATAGCTCGAATGAACTCTACTGGTGAATTGACTACATATGGATATTCTTTCAGCTTATTGTTAATCCATCTCGCTAAGGATTTTTCAAGATTGTAAAGCGGGGACCTACATTTTTCAACAATAGGTTGGAAGGTTAGCGGCTTCTTGTGTGTTTTCGCATAAGTGAACAGTCTCGGGCAGGCCGCATTAGATATCTTTTTTTACCTTCAAGAAATCAGGTAGACATTCGTTCTTCATTAACCTATCTAGTTTTCTAACTAGTTTAGCTGTAGGATCTTCTTCAAGTAATTCTGCTTGAGACTGGTAATGTACTCCTTAAGAAAGCTATCATAATTTTTCTTTTGTATCAGTACTAATTTCCTAGATTTATCTTCCCTGGTAATAGAAAGGTCATTCTCTTGCAGCCATTCATAGGCTCTTCTAATTTGCCATTTCTCTCTATTAGCTTCTAGAATCAAAGGTGCATTCCTCTTCTTAAGCTTTAAAGCTTCTTCAATGAATTTCCATCTATTTCTTTCCTTACATGTCTCATCCATATCTCTTAGAAGTTTCTCACATGGCGGAATCAGGTCTTGCAAGTTAGCTACTGTTTTAAGTGCATAAGAGGGGCCTTTCCTCAAAATATTTTCTAAGAATGGAGGAATGTCGATATCTCCCACAACTGTGATAACGTCCTCTAAAGGTAGCTTATCGCTTCTTTTAAATTTCAGCTGACTTTTTAGCAACCATTTCAGCTTTTTTATATATTTCTTCCTAAGCTTAAGTTTTAAAGTTTCTGTCTCTCTTTGAATCAGATCAATATTATATTCCTTATTTTGGAAATCGAGCGAGTGTAATTTTAGAGACAATTCCGTTTTTAATTTAAGAAGACTGTATACTTTCCTTCTCGCATCAGTTGTTGCCGCTTTTAAGCATATCTTCTTAGTGTTTTCTAAGACTCTTCTAGATTTAATAGGGAGTTTAATGTTGAAAAAGATCTTGGGTAGCACACCATTTAATCTGCACTGTTTGAGGAATTCCCAGGTTTCTGTAGCTCTCACTATTTTTAATGAATTCGTTCTAAGTTCTTTTAGACAATGCATTCTCTCAAGATAGCTGGCTCAGCTATTATATAAAAATAACTTTAAAGAAACTGCTCTTAAAGGCTAATATCTCAGAAGTCAACTAAAACAAGCACTTAGTAAGCAGACCATAAGCAAACACAAAATAAATTTAATATAAAATGTTTTCGACCTTAATTGGTCCTCATCAGCATTACATACATGCATAAGTCATAGAACAACTAACAAATACAGTTAAAAATGCCATTCTAGAACAAAGAACCTAATTCGTAATTTAAAAATACATACATTTTAAGTTAACAAAATCTCAAATAATTTTTCTTTAAAGTAATAAAATAAAATTAAAATAAACTAAAACATATGAGAATAAAATTTACAAGCTTAATAAATAAACAAAATTTTTTTAGTGTCTATGTGTGCTTTGTAATATTACTAATTTTTACAGGTTAATACTATTCATCTTCTTTCTGTCTATTCTGCATTCTCTTATTTAATTCACTGAAGAATGTCAAAGATAGATGTGCTAAAAACGAAGGTACAGGTGTTTATGAAATACCCTTAATATGAATAGCCAACGAGAGGAAGTTTATATCGGAGCAACGGCCTGG
>AYEL01061090.1:0-63041 GCA_000484575.1 Olivierus martensii | reverse complement strand
AGCACAATGAAATAAACAACAAAACTTATTTAATCCAATTCAAATACCCAAATTCCACAAGAAACAAACCTTAAATAATACTAAATTCTACCTCCACCTCCGATACAAAATATTTTATTTCTAAACTGATACAGAAGAAAAACTGCTTTGCACTTCAAAAAAATTAAAAATAGAAATCTCTTTAATACAATTCCTGTGAATAGTATTTTGACATTTTATAATCATTTTATTATAAATTTGAATTTAGTGTGGATTAAAATAATTAGTCACAAAACTAAACTATGCATACTTTAAAAGAAATCTGCAATATTTATTGCCTGTTTAAAAAAATCTGCAATTTTGATTTAAAAAATAAATATTAAATTTCAGTTTAATTCTAATTTATCATACTAGCAGTCATTTGACTTGGAATATTTGATCTAAATTACAGGTATATATTTTCAAATTGTAATTTTTTTGTCCATTGTCTGTTTTATTTATAGTTTTCTTCTGGTCTATTTCTCAAATCAACTTGGCCTTCAAACAACAATAAGAGTTTAAAATCGTTTATTTTCCAGTGAATATATGTATTTTGAGTTGAAGATCTAAACTGCCTTCACTCCTCATCTGTACATTTGATTTTACAATTTTCAAAATTACTTTCTGTATTGATTTACATAATATTCCATACTTCTTTTTTTTGTTCAGCTGTCATTATATCATTATTTTATTTCACAATTGAACATTATATCCTTATCCATTACTCCATTAAATAATCATTAAATTTTAAAATTTAATTATTATATAATGGAATTTTAAAAATATATATTGGAATAATATTAAAGAATATAAATTAAGAGAATGTAAATGGAATTAAGAATTTAAAAGAATAAGGGCATAATATTCAATTGTGAAACAAAATAACAATATAATGACAACTGAACAAAAAAAAAGAAATAACGAATATTATGAAAATCAATTCTGAAAATAATTTTGAGAATTTTAAAATCAAATATACTGATGAGGAGTGGAGTGATTTAGACCTTCAACTCAAAATGCATATAATCATTGGAAAATAAAAGATTTATAAGCTGTTGTTATTGTCTGAAAGCTGAGTTAGTTGAAAAATATACTAGAAGAAAACTATATTTTCAGATATTCAAAAATTAAAATCTAATGGAATTTCTATAATTACTAGTGCATATGAATATTTCTCATAACTAAATTGGATTTTAAATGATCTTTGTGCAAAAAAATGAGTGTTGATGCAATTAAATACTAATGGTATATATATTGCAATAAAAGTTGAGTAAGCAAAGTATTTACTAGTTTTTCTAAACATACAATTTCTATACATATTGTTTTATTGTTATTATATTGACAAAACATCTATCATTTATTTCCAGTAATGGATAAAATTTAGAAAAGTGCATTCATCATTTCCAGATATAAAAAAAAATTCTAACTTTTCAGTTTTTAATGTGCTAAAATTTTTTAATGTTAACAACACTTATATTTGTATATTAATATAAGCTATCAGTAATTATTTATCTAATTAATTTTCATATAAATTCAGAGGAATTTATTTTAATTAAAAATTCAAACTTTATAACAAAAAATTATTAATATAGGATAAAATAAAATTGTGCTTTAAAATTATATTACAGGATTCAATGAAATAATAAACATTAAAATATTTTTATGTGAAGAATATCATGACAAATCAACAAAGAGCTTCCATGTAATAAGACAAAAATATATGTAATTAATAATTTTGTCAAAATTTTTTTGTATGGCACAAAAAATAAACACAAATGAAAAATAATTAATGATTTTTCAGTTAAATGCTTTAAATGCAATGCAAATTGTCTGTGATACAACTGATATAAATTAAAATTTTATTAAAAAAATCTTTGATATTTTATAGTTTATTTCATAAAATTTAAGTATCTAGTAATACAAATTCTCCTCTTACTGTAAAATCTAAATAAAAATAAACAATAAGCACATTCAATAAGATGTAGTGTTTATTCAAAAATATTTTTGGCAGTATCTGTGAATAGATGAAAATGTTTTTAAATAAATAATTAATCTTACTAAATGTGATTATTGTTTACTTTATATAAGTGTTTGACAGGCATTTTAGCTTTCATACTTTTCAACCATTTACATGTTAAAACTGTAAAAATCAGATTTATAAATGATTAAACTTTAAATCAGCATATAATTTTTATTAAATTGTCTAGAAATTTAAAAATTTGACTTACCAGTTTTATTTTGATAATAAAATGTAGTATTGTATAATGATGGAGTAATTGTTAATGGTTGAGGAACAGAGAATACAGTTTTGCTCATTAAAGAATAAGTTATAATTACCATAATGATTGGAGTAGCAATAATTGGAAAAATATGTCCTGGTTCACGAAAAAATAATATAAAGCGAATTTTCAAATATGCAACAACTGTTTGAAAGAAAGATCGAAATGGCTTCACATCAGTTAATTCCGTAAGAGTTGAATCTGATATTAACGAATCATTTTCTAGTCCTTCATTTAATATATCATCTTCATCTATTTCTTGTTTTGCTAAACTTAAGAAAACTTCTTCCAAAGTAGTCATAGAAATTCCATAACTAACTATTCCATACTGATTCTCTAGAATAGCATTATCTATATCTGTAAATAGTTGAGGAAATTTTTCAGTCTCATTTAATGGTAACACAAATGAAAGTTCTAAAGATGTTTTTCTTGAAAAGCAGGCCTTATTAATGACATTTTTAACAAGACTTTCAATGGCATGTTCATCAGTCATAGAGTTATTTAATGTAAATCTGTTAAAATATTAAAAAATTAAACTTAAAAATTTTTGAACTTCAGAATGAAAAATTTTATTAAAAAATATGAAAATAAAATTAAGTTGCTTAATATTTTAAAAATGTATATAAATATTAATTAACATATAATTCAAAAATTTTTCATAATCAACAGAGAAATAGATATATTTTTTTATTTATTGAAAATGTTCCTATATAAAAGTTTTCAAAATTTAATATTTGATTTGTGTTTGGAATAATTTTCAAATGTTCTGCCTATCCATTTTTCATATTTTCCAGTTGTATTTAATTGTATATTTTATGCTAAAGAATCAGTGATTATTATTAAATTTGGTGAAGACATATATATATATATATATATAACTATAAATTTTTAATTAGACAGAGATTAGAAAATCTAGTTTACCAAATTATCCAAAATGAAAAGAAAACTCAGCAAACTTTTCATTTATAAAGGCAAAAATTTAAACTTGAACTGACTAAACTTTTATCTGTTTTATTTTCCTTTTTGAAATATTGATATTGATAAACACTAAATCTATGGTTTTATTTCTAAACAGCTACTTAGTCAATTAAAAATACTATTTTTTTTTAATATTAAATCAAAATATTCAAATGCACATGTTCTTCAATTTAAGTAAATAAACTTACAGAAATTCTAGTTTACATAAAATATTTTGTGTGAAATAATTTTGAATCATTGCTTTATACACTAGAATATTTAGTTTTATAATGCTATAATAATGATTATAACACTACTGTAACAACAATTATGATAGTAATAAGTATCATAAAAGTTATTATTAGTTAATCATCAATAATATCATCGTCATGTGTCATAATAACCATTATATTGCATAGTATATATAAAGGTCCCCATGTTTTTGTGAACTATATCTTTTTCTTGATAATCACAGAGAATGAAAAAAAACTATAAAATTATTTCCTATTAATTTGTTTCAATCTAAAATTGCTGATGATAAATATTTTTGGGACTTTTATGAAAATATGCAAACTGATCATAGTTAAAGAGGAGCTCTCTATAAAAAGAACTACAGTCAAACCTCGGTTTATGAACTTAATTTGTTCCTGAAGGTCGTTCGTAAACCGAAATATTCGTAAATCGAAATTATTTTTCCCATAAGAATTAATGTAAAATGGATTAATCTGTTCCTGGACTCCAGATGATTACTTATTTAAAATTTTACAGCACTACTTTGTGTACAAATTCTTAATATAAAATCAATGGAAACTATTAAATCTATCACAAAAAACTAAACACAACACTAAATAGATCAGAGAGGAAAATTTAATTTAGTTTTACCATACCTATATGAAAGAGAGTTGACAGTGTAGGTGGAAGATGATGAAAAGTTAAATATTACTGTTTGGAAGAGGATTCTTTTTCTTTTTTTCTGTCTGTTGGCACTACTCGATTCTGCTTCAAACCCACTGGGCCTCTGTCTCGCTAAAAAGTTGTCCAGTGTGATTTGTTTTTTTCTACATTTTAAAATGTTTTTAAAGTGACACATGGCATTATCATTGAAAATATTTACGTTGATAGTTTGTGTGTTCGTAACTTGAGATACAGTACGTAATCTGAGATACTGTGTGTTCAAAAAATTTGTTTGTAAACCGAATTGTTCGTGATCAGAGGGATTTGTAAATTGAGGTTTAACTGTATTGGACAAATGTCAACCAAATTTGGTATGCATATTTTCATGAGTATGTGGTTTAGATTTTTTAAAAAAAAAAAAAAATTGATTCAAAATTCAGCTGATAAGTTAAAATTTGGCAATGATGTCCTCTTAAATTTCAGATTGTATAGATTATCTAATGGATTTTGGCATATGGAGGAATTGCAAAATTTTTTTACAAATCTTCAAAAGATCTTGAAAATCAACTTCTTGTTACTTGATTTATTTATGTTTTGTATATTGCTTGTTGATCTTATATATTATTTTACTGGTATATTATTATTCCATACGACATTGCTTCCCTTCAATCAGAAAACAATATAGTGTCATAACAAGGCATAGGTGCAATCACAATGGTTCACTAACTCTAATAGTTTATACTTCAGAATTTTTAACAAACTTTAAATCTACCACTACTAACCTAATTGAATTTCTGATAATTATCCACTGTAATATACAACTGAAATCAACTTCTAATAATATTATTTTTGAATATCACTACAGCATTCAACAGTGTTGTCATTTCCATCTTTATAGATCATTTGGATAAATACTATATTTGATACATTTTCATATTTTGAATAATAAAATATCTCACTAATAAAAATATTACTATTTATTTTGGGGGGAATACTATTCTGATGAATATAAATTAAAAATTAATAAGCTAGTTAGACTTGTTAGGATCTGTATTAAGTGATTTATTATTTATACTGTACATTAAGCCCATATTTCATCTTAGTTATTGTTTACTTATAAATTTATATAAATAATCAACAACAATAATAATAATATATTTTGTACTTCTAACAGCTAAAAGGTCTTCAGGAAATATATTTTTTAGAATTCCATATTAATTATTTAAAATTTAGATTAATGTGGCTCATCTAATAATTAATTAATCTAATATTTATTTAACTAGCTTATTAATTTTTTAATAATTTAAATAGCATTTATTAAATCATCTTTTCTCAAATTTAAAATTATTATTATTCTAATGCAAAACTTTTTTAGTATTGAATTATGATCTTTCACCTATTTAGAATTATGTAATAGTGTTTATTTGTTAATAAAATTTCTAATGTACTAGTTTAAATGATTATAATTTATCAACCATTCTATTAATGTATTAATGACAGTTTATCAGCTATTATAAATTTAAATAAAATAATACTTACGTTAAATGATAACCAATTCCAAATCTATTTTTCAAAAATAATGATGATCCAGCACATTTCAAATTTCCCTTAGATATTATGGCTTTTCTATCTGAAAAATATTTTAATTTTTTTAATTTAAAATATTATTCATTAAGATAAAGATTATTTATTCAATTAAGAACTATTTTAGTAACATTTTTAATTTCCACAGTTTTTATTTTGGATTCATCAATTTAAAATCTACTAGATTCTATTTACCTGCAAGAATATCAGCCTCATCCATAGAATGAGTAGTTAAAACAATTATTCTGCCCTCTTTTTTTTTCTGCAAAAATGTCCACAATAAGCGACGAGAATATGGATCAACACCACTTGTAGGTTCATCTAAATAGATTATCTGAAAAAATTCTGATTTAATAATCAATATATATATAATGTAGACAAATTAACACATGATAAAGATGTAATATAATTATAAAAAAATAAATTATTCAATACTTACAAATATTCAAATTATATACATATAATTATAATATTATGTATATAACAGAGGTGGCCAAACTGCAGCTCACAAGCCATATGTGGCTCTTTGGTACCTTCAACCAAAGAGTTCCATACCAATAATAAGTCAATAGTTAATATGGAGCAAATACCTACTTAATTTTAAAAAATAATATATTTGTAGTTTTTTTCATTTATTGTAAAAAGTAATATGCATCTATATATGAAATAAATGCAGGTGAAATATATAATAAACAAACAATTTTTGAAACCGATGTTAAGATTATCCGAAAGAAACTGATTGTAGCTCTCAATTATTTGAAATTCTCCTAAATGGCTCATAGTGACATGAAGCATGGCCATCCCTAGTATATAATCTGAGGCTTTTAAATTGTTATTTGTATATTCAAATAAAATTTGGATACTTGAAAAAATTATTAATTTTTTTTTTTAAATTAAAGCTTACCTTTGGATTTCCAATTAGAGCAATTCCCACACATAATTTTCTCTTCTGTCCTCCACTAAGATTTTTTGAAGGTGTAAGTTTATTTTCAAACAAATCAACATCACACAACATTGTTTCTACCTAAATTTTCAAAATAAATTATATGAATTAAGAATAAAATCATTATTATTTCAAAAATTAAATATTCTATAAATTTATAAAATATTTATATATATTCTTACCTCAGATTGTATCTTATTTTCAGGAATACCTTTCAGTCGAGCAAATATTATGAAATGTTCCTTTGCATTTAAATCATCTAATAATATATTTTCTTGTAAACATACACCTGTCATTGATCTTATTTTTGCGAGATGATTTATAATACATATATTAAATCCATATACAGAAGCTGTTCCTGATGATGGAGACAAAATTCCATTAAGCATGTTTAATAAAGTTGTTTTACCAGCACCATTATGTCCTAATAAGGCAGTGATTTGCCCTTCATAGATTGTAAATGTTAAATCTATAATTAAATAACTGTAATTAGCATTTAGAATAAGTGAGCATGAGAGAGATATAAAAAGAGGGAATCTAACAACAGCCTTAGCGAAGAGAGCCTACAAATATAATGTTAAAGTAGAATGGGAAAATGCTAAAATGATTAAGCAACTATACGATGCAAAGGAGCTAAGTATAGTGGAAGAAATACAGATCTTCATGGGGAACCGTCAAGGAAAAGTCATAAATGAAAAACAAACAAATAATATTTCAGATGTATGGAAATTTGCCTTGAAGGAAGTAATGCAACGTAACGGGTCAGTAACATTAACGAGACTATAACATTGCTATACATATTAAAACTTATTTTCAAGGCTTATTATTGTAAGTATAAAAATAATTTATAAGTTAATAATAATACTCAAAAGCCCTTTAGCAGTCAAAAGATTTTATTCAGTAACGTTTTCAATGCACTTTGTGTCTTCTTCAGCTGCTACAACAGTTGTGTTGTAGCAGCTGAAGAAGACAAGTGTATTGAAAACGTTACTGAATAAAATCTTTTGACTGCTAAAGGGCTTTTGAGTATTATTATTAACTTATAAATTATTTTTATACTTACAATAATAAGCCTTGAAAATAAGTTTTAATATGTATAGCAATGTTATAGTCTCGTTAATGTTACTGACCCGTTACGTTGCATTACTTCCTTCAAGGCAAATTTCCATATATCTGAAATATTATTTGTTTGTTTTTCATTTATGACTTTTCCTTGACGGTTCCCCATGAAGATCTGTATTTCTTCCACTACACTTAGCTCCTTTGCATCGTATAGTTGCTTAATCATTTTAGCATTTTCTCCATTCTACTTTAACATTATATTTGTAGGCCCTCTTCGCTAAGGCTGTTGTTAGATTCCCTCTTTTTATATCTCTCTCATGCTCACTTATTCTATCTTTCAAGTTTCTAGCCATCGTTCTAATGTATATTTCTTTTTGCCATTTGTCTATGTTTTCAAGAGGTATTTGATATACTCCCATGCATTATTCTTGTTCGTATTCATCTTTCATGTTTCTAAGTATGCTAAAGATTGTCCGCAGTCTTTTATAAGCAGGTTGTTAGATACCTAAAAGAGCAGTATTGTTTAAATTCTTAAGGTTTCCACTTAATTTTATTGTCATTTCACTATGCATTTCACACACACAGATGATTGTCCGCAGTCTTTTATAAGCAGGTTGTTAGATACCTAAAAGAGCAGTATTGTTTAAAGTCTTAAGGTTTTAAAATTTCCACTTAATTTTGTTGTCATTTCACACTCACAGATAATGTTGCTATCTGTGAATATAAAGTTCAATTTAGTTACCATGTGTTAAACATTGAATGATCTCATCTAGAACTTTCTGAGAATATGTAAATAAAAAAAATGAGTTAGATATGTAAATAAAAGAAATATTTTAAGTTAAATTGTTTATTAAATATAATAGTTTTGTTTGTACAATGTTGAATTTGTCATGAAATTTGTTTATTTTGTCCATTGATATATCAATGTAAAATAAATTTAAAATACTTTTGCTTCTTATTTGAACTACTAATAAAATAATCTTCAACACTTCTTTAATTCAAACAGTGATGCACCTATGGTAGAAGCTTTACTAAGATATCTGGACCCAGAATATAAGCAAGAAGAAAGATGGAACTATATTAAACATGCTAAGGAATACAACGCGTCAAATAAAGCTAAAGAGCATACCATGTGTTAAACATTGAATGATCTCATCTAGAACTTTCTGAGAATATGTAAATAAAAGAAATGAGTTAAATATGTTTTATGAAATATTTTAAGTTAAATTGTTTATTAAATATAATTGTTTTGTTTGTACAATGTTGAATTTGTCATGAAATTTGTTTATTTTGTCCATTGACATATCAAATGGCTTCATTAAGCCGAAAGATCTTTAATAGATATTAAACTATATATTTTTCGCTTAAAGAAGTGTTAAAGATTATTTTATTAGTAGTTGATATATCAATGATTTTGTCAAATACTTTGTATTTTCTAATAATCAAAGGAAAAAGATTAATATTAAATACACTGTTTCTTTATTTGTATCTAAATGTATATATTATATTTAAAATAAAAAATTATAAATTTTGGACAGAAGTGTCCTTTATTAGACTTTTACGGAGTTGGCAACCCTAATCATAGTAGTATCAGAGAGAGTAATTGGATAGTTGATCTTCAATCAACTCAAGATGTATTTTACTTTGATGGTCTTTGTTGGCATAACACTGCAGACAAAATATCAAAATATACAGGTCCTTAAATTTTTATATAAACAGTTCATTGTTAATCAAGATATCAAACTACAATTAGGCATCAAAATTAGGTGGCCCTATTGGTATCAGAATTAGTAGTTCTATAAGATTGTGATCCAGAGAGATTATGCTACTAGAGCAGCGTTTCTCAAACTTTTTTCATTCACGACCCCGTTTTTTATTACGAGATTTTTCGCGACCCTATTTTTCATTACAAGCGCTTCTCAAACTTTTTTCATTCATGACCCCATTTTTCATTACTAGCTCTCAAACTTTTTTCATTCATCACCCCATTTTTCATTACGACATTTTTTGCCAACTTTTTTCATTCATGACCCCATTTTTCATTATGACATTTTTCCCGATCCCAGGTATTAAATATGAAATAAAACATACAAATACATAAATCATTTATACACATATTTAAATATGAAATAAAACATACAGGTATATAAATCATTTACACACTTAATTAAAATGAACACAATCAAAAAACATACAAGTACATAAATCATTTACACACTTATTAAGATGAACAATAACGTACAAGTATATAAGTCATTTACACACTTATTAAGATGAACACAACCAATACAAATACATAAATCATTTATACACTTATTAAGATGAACACAATCAACCAACTACATTGAAAATGCATATGTTGTCATACGTTAAATAGTGGGCATTTGTGGAAATTACATATAAACTGAAATTCAAGTATTTGAATTTAATTTTTGTGACCCCATTTGGGGTCACGACCCATAGTTTGAGAAACGCTGTATTAGAGGAAGATCATTTATAAAATAATGAGTATCAATGACATCATTACAGAAATCTGCTTCTATTTGAATTTAATTTTTGCGACCCCATTTGGGGTCACGACCCATAGTTTGAGAAACGCTGTATTGGAGGAAGATCATTTATAAAATAATGAATATCAATGACATCATTACAGAAATCTGCTTTCTATTAATATCTTCACCAACTTAACTTCTTGTTATGGGATTTTTTTAATCAAATACAGATAGTCCTTGACTTACAGGTTTTGAACTGAATCCCAAGGTCATAAGTCAAAGTAGTCAGAAATCCCAAAATTTATAGACTGCCCATTACCAATGTTTATTATTACATTTCACTTTGTCATAATAAACTTAAACACAAAAATACAAGACCTAGATACAAAAAAGGACACTTTCCATATATCAGACCATTGTGTACAGACTCTTATGTGAATTACATTGACCAATCACAGAATTTACTGATTACATCACTGTCTTAAAAACAAATGGTTGTAAGTTGAGCACTACTTGTACATATAATTATTTTTTACTACTAAGGATTATTTTCATGTATACATAATGTTGCATTTCTTTAAATTATAAAATAATACAGGGGAAAAAAGATACTTTTTGCCATCATAAAAATTCAGTGCCTATAGTCTAATAGAAATAAATATACATAATGTTGCATTTCTTTAAATTATAAAATAATACAGGGGAAAAAAGATACTTTGCCATCATAAAAATTCAGTGGCTATAGTCTAATAGAAATAAAATTTAAAATCAGAATGAATCACCAGCAGATCAAAGACACACACTGAATCATGTCAATAATGTTACACTAACTTCCAATAAATTTTATGCTGGTGAAATTGATCAATTATTAATTAGATATCAAATTGCAATTGGATAACTATGTTGCAGAAGGAAACTTACCTATCAATACTATAGGAACTTTACTATTTATAAGAATTTTCTTGCAACAAATTTACAATTTAGAGATAGATAATAATACAGATGGAAAGAACTTGAATAAATTTGCATACCAAATCAACAATTCTTTGGACTTAGTTTCTCAAAAAGTTATTTACAAACCATCAATTCCAGAATTTTCATCAAGCATTGTCAAATAGAGAAGACTATCACAAAATTGATTCATTGCATGTCAATAGAAGCACTGACTAAATTTGCACAAATTTATTTTCATGATAATGTAGTAGTTCAAATTTAATTTAGATTTGATTTAATTATTCTAATAAATTTCACAAGAAATATTTTGATAGAATCCACAAGGGACAAATCAGTTAACAAGAGAACAATTAGATTAAAATTCTATGCTTTAAATTTAATTCTATATTGATAAGAATTTATTTAAATAAAATCATATTTAAAAACTAAAAAAAGGGTAACTTTACTGTTTACATATTTATAAGTTTATTAGTATACATACCTTTATTTTTTTTTATACAGCAAATCAGTTAACAAGAGAACAATTAGATTAAAATTCTATGCTTTAAATTTAATTCTATGTTGATAAGAATTTATTTAAATAAAATCACATTTAAAAACTAAAAAAAGGGTAACTTTACTGTATACATATTTATAAGTTTATTAGTATACATACCTTTATTTTTTTTATACAGGGGGAGATTTCTAAGCATAAAAAAGCAATTTTTTTTTACACAGGAGACTAATTTATTTTTATATGAGACAGCTGATAAAAAATTTCATTCATTTATTGTGTATGAAAGCAGAATATTATGCAAAAATGAAAAACAGATAGCTTACTTGAAAGTTTACCTTGAATACTAAATACAGTATTTTAAAGATTATTGAATATACCATACTTTATTTTTTGAGAGATTGTTACTACGAAATTCAAAATCTTCAAAATCACGTTTCAAAAAAAAAAAAAATTGTTTTATTGCTGGCATAGCTACTATGCCAGCAATAAAGATGAGTTTAGAAAATAATTTTGGGTTACTTATCCCAAATAGCAGGTTTACTAGTCTAAATAAATTGTATAACGGCTATATATATTTTTTCCATAAACCAATCACAATATTTGTTATTAAATAAATATTAATTCTAATAAAAACCTCAAATTTAAAATGAATATAAAAATTTAAATTTTTAAAATACAGTATAATAAATTTTAAAGATCACATTACTACATATTTAAATAAATATAAAAAAAATTCAACTCATCTTACCATCTATAAATAAATATTATTACAAATTTACAAAATACATTATAGTAAAATATCTTATGAAAGTTATATCATAGACTTGTAAAAGTGAAAACATTTTATCTTTATCATATTAATTTTTCTTAAAAATCTTTAATTTTATTTCAACAAAAGATTTTTTTGATTTTGAAACTTCAACTTCCCTTAAAATTTTACAATTATTTTTACAGTACAACTTCTTTGGAATTAATTTTTAAGAATTCAAAATTGCTGCTAATGATATTAACCAACATTTAATATCTCTAATGACAACACATTTTTTGAACATAATAATTTGAAGAGAGATTTTTGTTGTCAAATAGTTTCAAACAGTAATTAAACTAGAACTAAATAATTCCTTTACTATAATGACTAATGCTATTGTTTATTTAAGTATAATATCAATATTAAAGTCAATAACTGAATACCTAGATAATTATCAAAATAACTTCATTTGGAGGACTCAAGAATTTCAGATTGTGAAATAATAATATATTACTACAGAAGAAGCCATTTATTGTAATCTCGGATATTGTTATTAAACGTTTAATGTTATTGAAATTTATGGTCCCAAATTATCCATATTAAAATGAATTATAAAAACTCCACTTATAGTAATCAGAATTTCAATTACTGTTATCAGAATCAGCACTTTCCCATTATATTTTGATTTCAGTTCAATTCTTTTGTTATTTTCTGTTTCTCCGTTTTATGAATATTATTCTTCGTTAGATTTCAATAATTATAGCTTATTTAATTCATTTTCTCTATATTTTTGAGCATGATGTTGTTCATTAGCCTGAACATTTGCTTTCTTTCTTATTTTCTGAGCTTGTCATACACAGCTATAAAATACCATATTTAAAACTAAAAAATATTGCAGATAATACTAAAATATTGGTTATATCTATTAAAATAAACAACATTAAAATATTTGTTAATCGTCATTTATTGTTTCATTTTCACTGCAATTTAGACAAAAAATAAGAATATCCAAAGATAAATGTTTGTCCATCATCTAAAATAATTTAGATTCAATTTAAGTGGGAAATATATATGTACATTTTTGATTTAATAAATTCATACAGACAAATATGACTGCTTTTCCAAACTTCTCTGCCCCTTCAGGTAGTGAATTAGAACTGTGACCACTTTTTTCAGATCATTCTTGAACTTAGAGATATTTCTCTGTTAAAATTGTCAGAATATATTTGTAAAATGGAAAGCTCTCTTTTATAAATAAAGGAAATTATTGGTTTATTTAAACTGTAGTCTCTCTATAACTGATTGCAGCCTCATCATCTGTCCTTATCTGCAATGCCCTCATACTGTAACAAGGCCTAAAGCCTGTGCAGTTTCATCCATCAGTCCCATGTGCTTCACAATCCCCTTTAGTGAAAAAAATTAGTTTTGATATAGGAATTTTACTCCTTTTGCTCTAGTACTTCATAATTTTCCATAAATTGGATTTGGCAATATTAACTATAAGTGTAAATCATTTCATTTTGCTTTTTTGCTTAATTGATTACATAATATACAATATAAAGTTCAAGTGTTTGTTGATCCATTATAGTATTTTATTATTATTATTATTATTGTATTATCTTTTAATCTAATTTTCATTATATATAGCTCTGCGTCTATCATTTTCCTGTATCCATAGTTTTTTCAGAGTACTGATAAAACACTAAATATAACAGCATAAGTACACTGTATAGGTATAATAAAAAAAATTCAAAAATTACTTTTCATCTTTTAATCTAATTTTCATTATATATAGCTCTGCGTCTATCATTTTCCTGTATCCATAATTTTTTCAGGAGTACTGATAAAACACTGAATATAACAGCATAAGTACAATATACACTGTATAGATATAATAAAAAAAATTCAAAAATTACTTTTCTCACATGAACTGCTTATTTTTAGCAATCGGTTATTGTTAACAAAATGGAATAGTCCCAAAGTGATTCTAATAAGTGGCTTCTACTGTATATTAATAGATATTTTAATTGTAAAAAAAAAAAAATATAAATTTTAATGATTATTTTTATTTCAACTCACCTTTGCCATCGCAAGCTACTATTTTTACTTTATCAACTTTAACTAATTCTTGGACTTCTCGAAATTCGACATCCTTTAAAACAAATGTCCAAACATTGTCACAAAACCTGTACGTATCTAAATGACCAGCCTTAAAGAAAAAAGAAAAATTCACAAATATATTTTTGTTTAATGCATCTATAATACATATTTAATAATGAACTATTTAAAACTATTTTTACTTATATAACAATAACAATCTGTTAGACAACAACATTATAATTTCAAATTTAACAAAACATGATCAAATTAAAAGAAAAACATTTTCTGTTTTCATTTTACAGACATTATAGCAAACTTAAAAAAATTACCAAACTGATTTTGAACTGAATAACATTAGTATGATACCCTTATATTTCACTTAAATCAGATTTAAGGTCTTTAAATATTACTAAATTTTTCTGACTTTATTGATATAAGTATTTCTAATTACTTCAATCGTTTAATCATATAATCAAATTTTAAAAGTTCAAATATAAAGTACTTCTTATTTTCATTAATAATATTTTTTTAAAAAACTCTTTAAACCAATTATTCTTAAATGCAACCACAAAAGATTTTAATGTGGCCACAAGAAAAATTTTCATGAGTGGGAAAGAGAATTTAAGGAAATAATTGATGTAGTTATGTTATTCCTATTTATAGAACTATCCTGTTTAGACCAAATTTAGAAAAGTTCCTCAGTAAAATGTTAGAGTGATTATGCTTTTATTAATCCAAATCAATAAATGTTTAGTTAAAAAAATTATTTCAATTAAAATAAGAATTTTTTTATTTAAATAATTAAATAAAAAAATTCTTATTTTGCACATGCAAATTTATAATTTATTTTTATAGTATCATATTTAAGTTAGTTCAAAATCATATCATTGAATCTCATGAGAGCAACAGCCATTTTAGATTCCACCACAGAATAATCAATACTTGTTTTATTGGTTATCCAGACTGTTGACGAATTGGATTCATTTCTTTAGTTGGCATGCAAATGCTTTGTCATGAGTTCATCCAGTGACTTATTATACTAATGGAAAAATCAGTGCAATCACCAATTTCTTGTGGCCACATATGCAACCAACATAAAATTTTTCCCTGAAAATCCCTGCTTTAGACAATAAAGATTATTATAGATTTTTTCAATAAAATTCTTTATTCTATACTTAAGTATATTAAAATCAGGACCAAAAAGAGAGAAGTCTCTACTAAACAACACCATAACAAAAAGTATTTATTAACCAATACTTTCTTGCTATGGAGTTGTTTAGTAGTGACTTATTATTTTGTAAGCAGTAAATAGAAAAAAGACTATAAAAAAGAGGAAAATTATCAAAGAAAATCAAAATCCTGAGATTGAAAGCCCTATATATTATGTTTTGTGTGTGAGTTTACAATTTAGGCAAAAATAATGTTAAATGGCTAAATCATCTGTAATATTTAATAAAGTATATTTTATATATAATTACAATTTTTTATAAGGATACCTTTCTTCATAGCACTTCTCATTTTCTCGCACTAACCGAAAAACGGTATCAATTTTATAAGTTGCACTAATCGAGGCCTACTGTACTTGATGAAAATATGCCCTTTTGAAGGTGGTTCCTAAATTTTTCCAGTTGCCGAAATATTTAAAAAATTGTGTGTAAACATTATTTATAATTGAACGGCTCGATAGAATTTGAATTTTTTTATCCTATCTTGTCAATTTTATTATTTAATACATTAAAATTATGATGATTTTGGTAAGAAATAAATGATATTTTTAAGTAAAAATTGAATTTTTCATAGGATGGACTATAAAATTCTGTTAAAATAAAACAAAAACTGAACAATTAAGAAATATATTAATTTAATTTCACTAAAATTTAGAAGAAAATCTTATATAATGTATCATTTAGAGAAATCAAAATTACAGGACTTGTGATTTAAGAGTTAGATATTAATTCCTGAGAAATATAAACATTTAAGGTTGTCCAAACATTTCAATGTAAAATTTGTTAATTTCTCAGGTTGTTTTTTTTTTTCTATATTTTCCTTGCGGCTACATTTGCAATAAAATTCTACATTACACTTAACAGTTCATTCTAATGACTATATATGTTCTTTTATTATATTTTTAGTAGATTTGTCCTTTTAATAATAATAGATCCTGATTTTAATGAGAATACATTCAAAGATTTCTATAGCAATTAAAATTCTCATAACTTGAAACATGATTTCCCATACTTCTAATGTTATAGAGGTTAGGTTCCACAACCACCAATAATCAGAATATTCAACACATTTTTAGAAAATCTTAATTAATATAGTGAGTGATCAGTTAACGAACATAATCTGTTCCAAGACAAAAGAAAATCAAAATCCTGAGATTGAAAGCCCTATATATTATGTTTTGTGTGTGAGTTTATAATTTAGGCAAAAATAATGTTAAATGGCTAAATCATCCGTTAGGCTTAGTTAGAATTAATTTTATTCCATTCGTTCTAATCCGCGACTTTGCACTACTACCTGTGTCAAAATAAACTGTCACAAGAGAAGATATCACCACCGTATTGTTGCCAAGTTAGACTAGTTAGTGAACTTAATGGAAATTCATTTATTAGATTCTGTTCTGGATGCTCTGGTATTCAAATATTCTTTGATGGATTTATATTTTTATTTTGATTGTACTAACGCCTAAAGAGAAAAACACTTACCTAGGTAAAACAACAAAGATTATGAAAAACTGCTTAACTCCTATATGTAAAGTTCAGATTAAATAGCACTTTTAGAAGTAAAATAGCATAAACTTTAATAAAACAAATTATTTTATTAAAGTTTATGCTATTTTATTGCTAAAAGTGCTATTTAATCTGAACTTTGCACTTACCTAAATTCTCTGTTAACCATTTGTACAATAACTTTTAAGGTGTCTGTTGCTTTGTAATTAACTGTCCATAAATCTTAATGAAGAAATTTTTCTATATTGTATATAGCAGTTCATCATATTCAGGCTCATTGGTATGATTTGGGCCATGGGAATAAGTGTTCACGTGTTCAGTTATGTTTATGATAATTATCTTAAATTTAATAGTCTTTTTAATAAATATGAAACAATTTTCATGGCATATATGGGACTATGGGACACAAGCTAAATATGGTGACAGTCCTATATATACAGGACATGTATATAACCCTCTCTAAGGAATACTGTCTATCGAACTTGGCAGCTTTAAAGACAATATTGTGTGGATCATTATGAATATTCCTGCAGACATGTTCTTCTGATGAGATTAGTGTGAAATGGACAGACAAATAACAGACTAAATTGAAATGAATGATTACCTTTGTGTTGCATTTATGATATCATAGGAATCAAACATTTATCAGTTTAGTTTAGCACAGTAATTCTGAAAGTTGATGAGCCTCATCTATGTGCAATAGAATCTGATTCAATGTGTATTGTCACATTGAACTAGATCCTATTGCATATATGTGAGCTAGCTGAGCTTGAGTTGGGTACCAAGTTTCTGATAACATTTATGCTCCATCAACTTTTAGAATTACTGTGTTAAACTAAATTGATAAATGTTTTTCTATATTATCATATGTACAACATATAAATGTAATTGTTGATTTCACTTTAGTTTTTATTTATTTGTCTGTCCATTTTCACACTTACATTGTATAATATATATTTCTCCTATCAGTTACTTTTCAAACTTAGCTTTTTTCACAAAGTCCTGCTTCCCATATCCTAATTAGTCTCCCTACAAAATTTAGTGCCATTCTAGTTAATAGAGTGAGCTACAGATAATGAGGCAATAATACACAAGGCTTATGAAACAATAACATTCAGGAAAGTGATTGCATTGTTGCTGGCAATCCTATTGGCTTTGTTAAACATACATTTATCTGAACATATATTGATTCATACTAACCTAAAAAGCACTTTGTTTGATTAATCATATTATTTAATTATCTTCTCTTCAGTTCCCCAAGTTAGTACAGATAATTGGCACTCTACTGTACTTAATATGTTTATATACTGTAATTATATAAATTCATATATTAATTTTCTTTACTTTCTATTTTTTATAGGTATTTTTAATTTTAATGTATTTTATAATATATTTGCAGGTTCTAGTGTAAGAGATGAAAGAGAATGAAGTTTCATTTGTCAACTAACGTTTGTTGATGATTTGTATAAATATTTTTATTTACTAAAAATATAATCTTTGTAGATTCATCATATTTAATAACATGAATTTGTAAAACCAAAGTAGCTAAATGTTTTTATATACATTTATATGTATCATAATATATTGTTGAAGTTAATGTTAATTATTATATGAAATAATCATTTCCAAAAAAAATGGAAATATAATTTGAGAACCAACATTATAATGTTTGTTCAAGAAACATATTCTGTATTTAATATAAATTTTAAAAATGTTTAGACTACTATAATAAATTTGCATTGCTGTCTGTGAATAAATAGTTTGTATCATTTTTGAATAATAAAATATTGATTGGTTTTATTCTTAAACTTAAAAATTTTAAACACTTCTGTTTTAAATTATGAAAATTTATGATTATTTTTCATAGAAGCACTATTTAGAATTACTACAGTAGATAAATAAATACAGTAATTCAAAGAACATATTAATTTTTTATATTTATTTTAAATATATGTACATTACATATTTTTATCTTGTAATAAATAAATACTGTGTGTTTGAGTACAAAAATTGTTTCAATTTTTTTAAATATAGTAAACTCTGAACACTTCTGATTCTCAATGATGTCTAGATAGGGGTCAGCAAACTGTGGCTCACAAGCCACATACAACTCTTTGGATATGTACATATGGCTCTAAAGTAAAATTGAAAATGAAAATAAAGTTATTTATAAAATTTTTAAAGAATCTTCAGGTCTACATATTTATGTGAGCAATCATTTTCTAACATGAATTTCATTAAATGTAAATTGAGAAGCCAAATTACTGATGCGAATTTGGAATTGTGCCTTAAATTAAAAATGATTAGTTACAAACCAGACATACAGAAACTTTCTAAGGAAATGAGGTTCATTGTTTACATTGATTAAAACTAATGAGAGAAATTTTTGAGAGTTTTTCTTCATATTGTTAGGAGAAACTTTATTGCTTTGTATAGGTATTTAATTATAGAGAGTTAAAAACAGCACTCGTTAGCAGTCCAAATAAACCTTTTATTATGTTTAATCTTAACACAAGAGAAACGTTTTCAGCTAAGAAATAGCCATCCTCAACTCTAATTAACAACTTATTTTGAACAAAAGACGTTCTATGAACTTACAATATTCTATTCGTTGAGATTCTATTAAAGAACATAGACGAAGTTTAAATATTTATAATTTACTTCGTGCATATATCGTAGCCATCCGGGAGTGTTAACTTTAGAAACCGTACTTATAATAATTGTTTTCTGTTAAAAATTTATATATATAATGTAGAATATGAAATAAAATATAAATTTTTAGCAGATAACAATTATTATAAGTACGGTTTTTAAAGTAAACACTCCCAGATGGCATACGATATATGCATGAAGTAAATTATAAATAATAATAAAATTACATTATAGGCCTCTTTTTGTTTAGCCTTTTTTTTATGTTAATTTAATTTTATGTTTTAATTTAATTTATGTATATTAAATTATGAATATTTAAACTTCGTCTATGTTCTTTAATAGAATCTCAACGAATAGAATATTGTAAGTTCATAGAACGTCTTTTGTTCAAAATAAGTTGTTAATTAGAGTTGAGGATGGCTATTTCTTAGCTGAAAACGTTTCTCTTGTGTTAAGATTAAACATAATAAAAGGTTTATTTGGACTGCTAACGAGTGCTGTTTTTAACTCTCTATAATTAGTTTTTCTTCATTTAATAGAGACATAATTAATATTATAACTTGTTATAATATTACTTTAAATTTTCCTTATTTGTAAAAAGATATTTATGGCTCTCGAATAATTTTTAAATTGTGAGGGACAGATTTGGCTCTTCTGTTTCAAAAGTTTGATGACTCCTGGTCTAGATCAGGAAACATTGGATTTTGAAATATACTGAATTTCAAGAAGGCAGATACCATCAGTGTTTTTGCTACTGTTACCATCGTTTTCATGACTCACTCAGACAAAATTGGGGGAGTAGTGGGAAAATTAAAAATAAGTATGATTATATATATTATATTAACTATACATATACAAGGGGGATCAAAAAATTCTTACCCTCATCATGACACAATGTGCTAGGTATGTGAAATTTGGTCTTTCAATTCTTCCTTCTCTACATATTCACCTCCTAGGGCTATATACTTCTCACATCTGTGGAACATTTGTTTAATCCTATATTTGTAGAAGTCAGCAGATTTGTAAGGAAACCAGCTCTTCACAGCAGTAATGATCTCATCATCATAGGAATTTCTTCCTGTAAATGTTTTTTCATATTTCAAAACAGGAAGTCTAAAGGTGCCAGGCCAGGAGAATATGGGAATGGGGTAGAGTTTTATAGTCATATTTGCACAGAAAAGTGACTGTTTTCTTCAGCTCTGTATGCAGGTGCATTGTCAGCCAGCAGAAACAAACTTTTTTCCTTGATTTATTGCAAGTTCCTGTAATATATCCCTGTTATCTTTGACCCTTTTATAAGTAATTTATCAATATGATACTTTTGCTGTCCCAAAACCAGACAACATGACCTTGTTTGATAGTTCTCTCTCAGTTTATTCTGTAGACTGGTATGACTATATTTGAATTTCCATTTTCACAATGTCATATGATAAACTTTCATAATATACAGCTGATATCTCTTTGTGAATTATATGTGTAGTTTTCCTTTCAAGATGGAGGAACTATGCCATGGCTTGATACTCAATTTTGTCCAGCATGACACTTTCTTCTGCTATCACACTTCTAATTCTGGTTAAACAAGACCTGTCAAAACAAAATGGGCATGTGTATTAGTAAGACAGTAATCTATCATTGTTTACAATTACAGATCTATAGCGAGCACACATGGTGAGGGTAAAAACTTTTTGACCACCCCTTGTACTGTATAAATTAATAATAATTATAAATTTTTACAAAATATATATTTGGAAATATATAACTTATAACGCTTCAGCTCTTTGAGCAGGGAAGAAACATACACATTTATATTAACACTAACTTTATTAAAAATATACCACTTTCGACTCTATCGAGCCCTCTTCAGTATTTAAGAACATTCAATTAATACTAAATATAAAAAATCGGTTTTGTTTTAGTATTAATCAAATGTTCTTAAATACTGAAGAGGGCTCGATAGAGTCGAAAGTGGTATATTTTTAATAAAGTTAGTGTTAGTATAAATGTGTGTGTTTGCTCCCTGCTCAAAGAGCTGAAGCGTTATAAGTTAAAAGTACTGAGCAGTGTAATAATATGACAGATTTGAAATATATATTTTTTACTTTGTATTGCATCTAGTAATTTAGTATTTGACTATTATATTTAAATGAAATTCTTTGCATTTAATTATATTGTGGCAGTTTAGATGTTCAGCTCAGACATTTTCCATTTTCAAATGGTTTTTATCTCATTAAAGCATAAATAATTAACTTTTAATTATTTATAAATTCAAATTATTTGTCCTTAGTGTTAAAATAAAATTTAACTACTTGCAACTTTAAAATTACTTATATTTAAAAAGGAAAAATAATAATATATTATCTCATTTACTGTTTACTGCTCTGTATACATATACAGAGCAGTAGCATTACTAATGATCTAACTTACTTGTTATACTGAATATGATGATTTGCTTTATAGTAAATGCAGAAATTACCAGCATAAGAATATTAAAATACTGGATTTTGAAATTTTATTTTTATATATATATTGATTCGTACAAATTGAATATAGTTTTTAAACTGGATTTAACAGGTAAAAACTGAATCTTTGTGAAGTTTAACCAGTAATCAAATGAAAAAACTGATTTTTCTGGACAAAAATTGGACAAGTGGCAATATTAAGTTTTTTTAATTTGCAAAATATGATTAGATGGATGAAAAATAACTTCCAAAGTGATCTATCAATAATAAATATATTTTATTATAAAATAAATACTTTTAAAAAATGTGTTATGAAAATAGCATGGTCACATCTTCTAATTGGATATCAACACACTAATGTCAGGAATTTAAAATGTTTAGTTTCCAAGATATATGCTAGAGCAGTGTTTCTCAGCTGATATGCTACGAAAGATTAATGAATGTAAATTTTTGATGATAAAGCCGTTCTTTTACAATCATTAAAATTTTTAAGCACAAATTCTAATATAAAAAATTAATGTTCATGAAAGCAAACTCAATTTTCTTATTAAAAATTTGAAGATATTTGGATGTTTTACACGAATTTAATATTTTTGCTAATACTGTGCATTTTGTTTTTCTTATAAGAATAATAAAAGTGTAATGAACTTCACAAAGCTTATATTAGACATTTCAAAATTCCAGTTTACTCCAGTATGTCTTACAAGTTTTCTGTGTGCATTGTGATGTAAAAAAGTTGGAATGTACTGCTTTAGGGAATTAACAATTTCTTTCCCTTATAACAATTCAAACTCTAAAAAGCAGAAAAAATTTATTTCTGAAATGTTTTCATCCTTCATATATGTCATCCTAAGCATTCATATATAAAGTTATGTATTTATAGAGTTCTAGATGATTTTCAAATTTTTATAATAGTTTTGTTTATTGACATCGTGCAGTTCAAACTTTTAGGTTCTTAATAAACATTGTTACAATAAGATTAATTTTTATCAGTCAGATTTACTACTATAAAAATTTATAAAATATATGTATAACAATGTAATAATTCATTTTTTCATGTTGTTTATAATTTGCAATGCACTAATTCTATGTCTGTGTCAATTTGCTAGAATATTTTTGTTAGACCATAAATGTATTCTTTCTCCTAGTTATTTCCGAGGCTTCGGAGATCTTGTCTTGAATATAACTTTCTACTAGATTTTACTGTAGTATGTATTTTCCTAATATATCAATAGCCTTTTCCTACAGATTGATTAAAAATGTGAATTGGCAATTCTGTTGTATAATGTTAGGATTGAGATTATTTTTGGGAAATAAATCTCATTTACTCGTATATAAGCCGACCTACTACTATGGAATTTAAAAATGAAACCTATATACAAGGTAACCTGCAAATTTTATATGACATCCATTGAAATTGATAACTTTTTTATAATTTTAAAAACTACAAATTTAATTCACTATCAAAATATAAATATTTAGGGCCAAAAGTCCAATGCAATATTAAAATGATAGGAAGAACAGGATACAATCATATAGTGTGCCCTGTTTTCTTACAATACAATTTTATTATCATCAGAGAGAGTTTAACATTTTTGTCATTTAGTAATCTTAGTTTTAAATGATGATAAATAATCGGAACCAAAACATTCGATGGAAATCTTGCTGCAACTGAAGTAGAAATCTGATATACAGTGGGTGCAAAAAGTATTTGCGCACCAATATTATAGTATATATAATTATATATATTAATACTTTTGAAATGCTTTAATACAAAATAGGTAAAATGACAGTTACTTCCTGGTATTCAAAAAACAATTAAAAATTTTTATATTAATGGAAAATGAGTTTCCAATTTATAAATTTTCAATTAAGAACAGTTTTAAGGCCCCAATAATCTTTATAAATTGAAAGATGTTCTGTGTAGGCATTGCAGGATTTCTAAAAATATCAACTCATATAAATTTATAATAAGCATTTTTAAAATACAGAATAGAAATAATAGAAATTTTATGAAACAACATCTCAGCATGAGAGCTTACACAACTTGATGAATAGGCATTTTTTCATTCAATGACTATATAATGTAAAATGCAAATATTTACATCTTTATATTATAAATACATACATACCTCATATATATGTATAATACCTTTTATATATAAAATTCAAATTAAAAAATTACAGAATTATTAATTATATTATTTGAAGTACTGTATAGCTATAAATTGTTATTAAATTTGAGCACATGAAATAAATGAATAAATGAAAATCCATAATATATATGTAAAATTATATAAAATAAACATTTTTATGTCGGTACAAAAAATAATTAATTACAGCATTAAAATGCTTTCAAATTCATTTTTTGTTTAGATCATTACATAAAATTAAATTTCATAAACAAACAAACAAACACACCCCAGTACATATTGTTTTCTTGCTTCAAATATTTTGATATATAAAAAGTAGACTCTGATGATATATTAAGAATTTCATAACATATAAATTATTATACATCATAATGTATTTTATGTCAAATACATATGTAATTTCCATTTCATTTGAAAATCGGAGGTCTAATCACAGCAAAACTTTTACATATCAAATAATTTGAAGCAAAATAACTTTCTGATAAAAATTTTTAGTCTGAAGTTGTTAATTAAAGAACAAAACAAACTCATTTAACAGAATTGTAGTAGTGTTTATGTATATATATAAATAATATGGCAAAAACTAGAAATATAAAAAAATCTCACAACAGTTTATTTACGCCGACACCAGCGCTCCCGGACGGGCTAGACCTAGCCATGGGCCCTCTATGGCAAATGTCTAAGCCCGTCCGGGAGTGCTGGCGTGGCTAGGTATAGCCCGTCCGGGAGCGGTGGTGTCGGCGTAAGTCCGATATTCTCTAAAATTATATACATCCCAAAATTGAAAATCTGCCAGAGCCTTGGTAGTCTAGCTGGTAAGGCGTCAGGACGGTAACCCGAAGTCCCTGCTTTGATTCTAGGCCAAGGCAAATTTTTAATTTTGGGAAATTAGTCTAAAAATTAATAGTTCGATTATTAATTAATAGATGGTGCCACCTTCTTAGCCTAAATTTTAAATTAATAATTATTAATCTGACAGATGGTGGCACCATAGCGTAAAATTAAAATAATTATTAATTTGGCAGTTAATTCAAAAATAAACCGCTGGGGGAAGTTTGGCTAGTTTAGAATTATTATTCAATAACTTTAACATTTTTTCAAGAAGAGAAAATCCTGTTAAAAGCTTAAGTTCCATATTGATTTGTTATTATCTATTCTTTTTCTATTGCCTTGATTTTTGAAATCAGCAAGAATTAAAAAACTTTATAGTTCTCTTCAACATTTATAGAATCTTAATTAACGTAAAAACTGCATAAATACTTATAATGTACAATAGATAAGTTCAGCACTAAACAGCAGTGTAAATAAATACTTTATTCAAGTACTCCGCGCTAACGTTTTCGGCCGTGAAGCCATCCTCAGGCGCTATTCAAATTAGACGTTCGAAAAAAGAATACACCGTTGCTATATGAAATGAAAAAAGAATACACCATGGCAACGGTGTATTCTTTTTTCGATCATCTAATTTGAATAGCGCCTGAGGTGGCTTCACGACAGAAAACATTAGCGCGGAGTACTTGAATAAAGTATTTATTTACACTGTTGTTTAGTGCTGAACTTATCTATTGTACATTTATAGAATCATTGCTTTTCTTATAACATACCATTATTCTAAGTTATTTCTGAATATAATCATTTACATCTGTTGTTTTTCCCAATTATCATTTTAATTTTAAATTATTTTAATCATGCTTTAATAATTATATAGGGCTTGAAAAATTATCCTGCCCTCCAAAAAATTCTCTTTTGTTTACATAAAATATGATAAACCTTATGTGATCAATTTAACAGAACTAAAGACATAAAAATCTTAATTTGAATTTTTGCATATAAGAAAATCAATTTATTTTCAAAATTCAAAAACTTCATGCTATTGCAAATCTCTAGCAACAAATATAAAATTATTTAGTAATATTTCAAGATGGTGAAGCTTACACTATAAAAACTTTGCTTTATAATCAAATCTCTGAAATAAGAACCTTCTAGTTCAGGGATCTGCAAACTTTTGAGACGAAAGAGCCAAACTTGTCTGTCACAACAATTTAAAAATTATTCGAGAGCTATAAATAATATTTTTACAAATAAGGAAAATTTAAAATAATTATATAACAAGTTATAATATTAATTATATCTTTATTATATGGAGGGAAAAAAAAAATCACACAAAAAATTGCTCTCATTGATTTTAATCAGTGTAAGCAATGAGCTTGCATTTCCTTAGAAAGTTTCTTATGTTAGGTTGGTAGCTAGTCATTTTTAATTTAAGACACAATTCCAAGTTGGCTAATCCTCAATTTACATTAATTGAAATTCATGTTAGAAAATAATTGCTCTCATAAACATATAGACCCAAAGATACTGATAACACTAAATGCAAATTTTTTCAACTTGAGTCCAGAAGACTCTTCTAAGTATCGAAAATCATTGAGCTACTTCGTCACGCCTCGCGCATGTTAGTGCCACGAAGTTTTGCGAGACCTATAAAACAAATGAAATCATCATTATGCAAATAAAATTCTTTAAAAATTTTATAAATGAAAATGATAATTTTATTTTCATTTTCAATTTTACTTCAGAGCCACATGTGGCTTGCGAGCCACAGTTTGCCGATCCCTGTTCTAGTTCATCAATTACAGCATATACGAGAGGGAACCCAAAAGTAATTGGAATCGTACTCCTGCGCATCGTGTACTTGTAGTAAGAAGTTGCGCCACTAGGGCGCTGTGGGAGGATCTCTCCTGAGTCAGTATGCCAAGTGGCGTCAACCAACAATGACACATATGGTTTCTCTGGCAGTTCTGTGTGTGTGTGTGTCTTTAGTGCACTCGTGACATGAAGAAATGGCAGATTCTCACAAACAATGTGCATCTGTGAAGTTTTGTTTTTTACTCGGCAAGAATGCAGCTGAAACTGTTGTGATGATACAAACAGCTTACAAAGAACATGCTCTCAGTAAAATGCAAATGTACGAATGGTTTTCTTAGTTTAAAAGGGGGGGAAATGGCCATTGAAGATCAGCTCTGTTCTGGTTGTCCTTCAAATGCACCAACTGAGGATAACATCGCCAAAATCCATGATCTCATCAGGGAAGATCGCGCAGAACAAGTGACCAACTCAAAGACTTATCCGGGTTGTCCTGGAGCTCCATTCAGCACATTTTATACGACGATTTGGGAATGCAACGAGTGGCTGCTAAGTTTGTGCCCTTACTTCTCACTGAAGAGCAAAGGGATTGTCGCGTGGAAGCCTGTCATGCAATGAAGGATGCAATCACAGACGATCCACAGTTTTTCAACAAAATCATCACAGGTGATGAGTCATAGTGCTATGGGTACGATCCTGAAAATAAACAAAAGTCAAGTCAATGGAAGTCACTTGACTTGCCTCGTCCAAAAAAAGCTTGTCAAGTTAAATCGAATTTGAAGATGATGCTGATCTGTTTTTTTTTACATCAAAGGGATCGTACACTCAGAATTCATCCCTCAAAACCAGACCGTCAACCAACAATTCTATTTGGAGGTGTTGAGATGGCTGCGCAGAAGCATGGCGCAAAAACGTCCAGCCTTGTGGAATTCCAGTGAGTGGTTCCTGCATCATGATAACACTCCCGTGCACATGGCTCTCAGTATTCTCCAGTTTTTGGCCTCCACTCAGACAACTATCTTGACCCATGTGCCCTATTCGCCAGATTTGGCTTCTGCAGACTTCTTCCCGTTCCGCCGGATGAAAAGGGACTTGGAAGGCAAGCGTTTTGCTGATGTCAACGAAATCAAATGCAATGTCATGATGGTGCTAGCAGGTATCAAAGAGGCCAAATTTGCAATGTGCTTTCAACAATGGAATGAACATTTGGACAAGTGCATTAGTACTAATGGAGAGTACTTTGAAGATGATTAAAGTTGTATTTGAAAAAAGTTGTATTAAAAAAAAAATAAAATCCATGCTTTTTATCAGGAAATTCTGGTTATCTTTGGGTCCCTTCTCGTACAATTAGTTCCCACTTTTACAAGCTAACTCATTCCTGAAATGAGCTACATTAAGTAAGACTTGTAAACAAAGAACCAATTTCCCATAGACATAATGTTAAAACCAGAAGTTTCATTCTCAGCAATGCAATTTGACCACAATAAAATTAAGTAAAAGTCAGCAAAATCAATAGTATATAATTAAACAATGATTTATCTATCTAAATAAATTAAACAAATTGTAATAATAAAGAAATTATTTATGCCATATTAAAGAATTTTTATTCTTCATTATTATTGTCAGATAAATAGATTAACTTATTTCAGGAACAATCCAGGTATAGAAGTTATTTACATAATATATTGATAAAAGCAGAGGATGTGATCTCATTTGTTATTTTGAATTTTCTGATTTCAAAGAAGAAAAATTTACTACAGAACAAATTGTATAGCTTTATATGTGGATTTAAACTTTTATAACCTTGAGGACATGGGATCAAATCTAGATAATTATACCGTCATCTATTATTACTACTAAAATTGTTAACATTATGAGTGATTTTCAATGAGTTCTATCATATAAGTCAAGGACAATCTGTATAAACAGGCATACCTCGCTTCTCAGTTATATTTCATGTTTTTACTTTATATCTCAAAATATAAATTACCTGCAATATAATACTTAGAATAGGTATATAAAACATAGATGGGCCAGACCCAGAATCAAACCTGGATCCTTCAAGGCAATATACAAATGCTTTAAAACATTGCTATTTGGCAATTTTTTTTAGACCTAATGTACAGTCTATGACAGAAAGGTTTGGACATCTACCGTAGGAGCTGTATTAAAGGAAGTAGTTTCGATTGTAGTCTGGAAAATTTCCTCACAGCAGCTTGTAACGAAGTAGACCATTCTTACCGCGGTAGAAATAGGGGTCGGGAATATTTCACAGAGGGGAAAATTTCTATGACGGTAGAAATAGGGAGTCGTGAATATTTCACAGAGGGGAGAATTTCTATGATGTACTTGACATGAGTAATGCAATCTGTAGTGTTCTTCCACTTTCCATTTCATAAAAGAAGACAATTTTATTTTTTATTATGCTCTTTACAAGTTATAAAAACTCCATGTTGAAATTAATGTCAATATAGTTTAGATAACTGTATAATGTTTTGTTTTTTGTTCTGTGAATATAGAAGTGAAAATTTCTAAATTTAAAAATCTTATTTCGATATGATTTTTTCATATAAAATTTGTTTTTAATTGTAAGATAAAAAATACACATTAAACACTCAAAAGTTCGTTTATTTTAAGTATTTTCAGATTTGCATATAATAAAAATATGAAACTGTATAATACATAACATATTATTTAATGGGCAAAGCCTAGAGCTTTGGTGAAGTCGAAAAACAGTTTTTTTTTAATAATTTGCTACTCTTCGAATTATTAATATTGAAATATATTGCTGTAAAACATTATTATACACTAAGCAGCCTACCAAATTTTGTTTATCTAACACAAGTCTTTCTTGGTGTTGGGATTTTTTTTTCCTCATTGTAACAAAAATAAAGTTTACTGGCACCTGTTTAATAAAAAACAACAACAAGCAGACACATACATATCACACACAAAACACATGCTAATTGCTAAAAATGCAAATCACTGAATAAAACACTATTACGACATGGTGTGAGCACGACGCGACACACAACGTGCACAAGGTACTTATAACAGCCTATTGAAAATTTCCTCATTGTAACAAAAATAAAGTTTACTGGCACCTGTTTAATAAAAAACAACAACAAGCAGACACATACATATCACACACAAAACACATGCTAATTGCTAAAAATGCAAATCACTGAATAAAACACTATTACGACATGGTGTGAGCACGACGCGACACAGCCTATTGAACAAACGCGCAGCAAGCAAAGTCGAATCCTACCGGATTAAATTGTAAAATTTAATATAAGATAATTATAGAATTTAAAATTTTTTTAAATACAGTAAATTTAAGATAAAATTTGTAATAAATCTGACAATATAAAATTTACTACAGAATAATTAATCTATTTGGGACCTAAACAAAAATTTATTCTGAATAAATTTTTGTTTTGATCCCAAATAAATAAATTATTTTATTAAGTTCCAGACCTGAATAAATTTTTGTTCAGGTCTGGAACTAACTGAAGAAAACTGCTTTATGATCCTTTCCATTTTTAAATTGAATAAAAGAGTATATAAATTAGGTTTGTCCATCTTATTGTCTATCTGATCTTTTAGCCATCCTTTAGCAAAATAACTCATGAATTTATTAACTGATTTGGATAAAACTCATATACGAGGGTAAATCAAAAAGTAAAGACAATTTTCATATAACATCTTTATTTCACACAAAAAGAAGAAATTGCACATATCACTTTTCCATATATGCCACCTGCATGGCAATGCACTTTTGGTATCATGCAATCAGTTTCTGTATCCCATCCACGAAGAAGGTTTTTGGTTGCTCACGAAGCCACATCTGCTGGACCTTGTCATCTGACCTGAACCAACAACCACGCTGCACCTCCTTCAAAGGGCTGAAGATGTGGTAATCCAATGGCGTCTGATCAGGGCTGTATGGAGGACAGGGAAGCAACTCAAAGCCAAGCCAGTGCACAGTGTCTAGGCTTCATATAGCAAGGGTAACAGTAGACACTGTGCACTGGCTTGGCTTTGAGTTGCTTCCCTGTCCTCCATACAGCCCTGATCAGACGCCATTGGATTACCACATCTTCAGCCCTTTGAAGGAGGTGCAGCGTGGTTGTTGGTTCAGGTCAGATGACAAGGTCCAGCAGATGTGGCTTCGTGAGCAACCAAAAACCTTCTTCGTGGATGGGATACAGAAACTGATTGCATGATACCAAAAGTGCATTGCCATGCAGGTGGCATATATGGAAAAGTGATATGTGCAATTTCTTCTTTTTGTGTGAAATAAAGATGTTATATGAAAATTGTCTTTACTTTTTGATTTACCCTCGTATATTACTAAATGATACTAGAGGACCAAGCTTACTGAAAATGATCAGTATCAGTTCAATAAGAATGAAAATATTCACATACTTTGAGACAATATCTCAGGTAAATATTATCCAATCTGATAGCATATAGAGGGTTATTCGTACAGGCTGATAGAGACACACCGTATAGATAGAAGAGGCAGAGGTGCCTCTGTTGCTTACAAAAGTTTTTTCCCGTCCGCAATAACTCTTTACAAGGACAATGATATTGTAGTTGTTAAGTTTCCACATCTTCAATTGATTGTGGCTTGCATATATATATCTCCTTCAGAGTCTATTGAGTACAAATCTCACTCTATTCTTTGTCTAGCTGATGTGTTGGAAAAAAATATGTATAACAACTTAATATTATATGGTAGTTTCAACTTTTCAAATATAACCTGGCATAACAATCAGCCATATTATTGTTATTTATTCCAGCATCAACGATTTTTCATGAAGGAAATTTTCTCTTCGTTAAATTTGAATCAAATTGTTCAGTTTCCTACCAGAAAGGAAAACTTCTTAGACTTGATATTTACGAATATCTGTGATGCTTATGTAGTACAGTCAGTTGGTTTGTCTTCGGATCATACTGCCTTAACTATGTTTTCCAGCAGTTTGTTGAAAGATAGAAACTATTCTATTTCTTATAGCATACGACTTTGGAAAAGATGTGATTGGCCAAAGCTTATTCAGAGAATGTTTTTTTCCTTGGCAGAACATTTATAATTCAAACTTGGATCTAAATCAAATTTATGGAATGTTGTACAAACTCTTTGATAAAGCTATTGAGGGTTGTGTACCATGGGGTAACTTTACTGTAAACAATCCACATTGGATTTCTGTGGCAAGTCGTCTGCTTAAATGAAGGCTTTTTCTATTATGTAAAAAATGGAAGACACACAGATTATTTTCTGATAAATTTGAATATCTCAATTTGAAACGTAGACTTTTCGAAAGTTATAGAATAGATAAATATTACTTTATATCCAAAAATATAAGATCATCAACCACCAACCCTAGAAAATTATGCAATGTCATTAATGCAATCGCATATTCTAAGAAATATGTAAATTTGCCATTATCTAAGAAGTTACTTGAGGATATTTATGCTTTTTTAAAGTTAAAATTTACTGCTAAAAGCACGATTAATTTTTATCTGCCTAAATCTACCTGTGTTAAGATTGCTTTTTCTGGAAAAGAAATCATATTGGCTCTTAAATCAAATAAGAAATTTACATCAGGTGTCGATAAGATTCCCATGGTATTTTATCAAAAAATTATTTCTCACATTGTTGCTTATATTGCCTTCATCTTTAGCCGCACTCTTGAACAGGGATATATTCCTGATAGATGGAAATTTGTAAAGCTTATTCCTATTTTAAAAAGACATAAAAATCCTTCACTGCCAAGCTCATACAGACCTTTATGTATTACTGACTGCCTATTAAGAATATTTGAAAAGATATTGCTAAAATATATATATCACTCTGCCAATACGAATATTTCTAACAATCAATACTACGCGATGAAGCACAGATCTACCATTTCTAATCTTATACAATTTCCAGAAAATATCTATAGAAACTGGGAAAATCATCTTGCTACTCATGTTTTGTTTCTTGATGTTTCTGCTGCTTTTGACTCTGTTGACATTTATGCTTTATTTAAGAAATTGAATGACGATTTTTCTTTGGAATACATTTTTACCTATTGGATAATACAGTATTTTAAAAAAAGAAAATTCCAAATATCTAATCGAAATGAGCAGCCTCTAGAATTTGCTCCAACTATGGGGATACCACAGGGATCAGCGTTAAGTGTCTTCCTTTTTATTTGTTATGTAAACGATATTTTTGATAGTAAAATTCAATTGATTATACTTGCTTATGCTGATGACTTTAAAATAAAGCATACTTCTAAGGATATTTTACATTCTGATTTTTATAAAGTTAAAAAATTGTTTAATGAAAATAATCTACTAATTGATGATTCCAAAACAAAATACATGATATTCCAGTTGAAAATGAAAGAAGATTCTAATAATTTGATTGAAAGAATGGAGAAATTCAAGCCTATTCAATCCCACAAGGATTTAGGAATTATTATAGAACTGTTGGTTATCTTATAAATATCATATTTTTACTTGATGCATCAAATAGTGAGAAAAACTGCTTTTACCTGTAGATATCTCTCAAACATATCTGATAAACATGCATTAAGAACATGGTTTAATGCAAGCTTTGTATCTATAATTAGTTATGGAATTCAGGTATATTCTTCGGGATCAGCATCTTACCTAAACTTACTGGATTTGACTTGGCGTCGTACTATCAGGAAATTATATGATTGTTGTGTGCGGGATCTGTCTGACAAAGGCCAAGATGTACTGAGTTTACCTTCGTTTTCTGATTTAATGAAAAAGCAAGATCTCAATTTATTAGAAAAATATATTAGAGGAGAACTGCCTTCTGACAATTTACAGTTCAATATACCACAATATAATACTCGGAAATTAGATTTTATTTTCTTGCCTACATACAGACTTAAGAAATCTTTACGATCATTTTGGATTAGAGCAGCCAGGATTTATAATGTGAAGTATATTTTAGAATAATGGGGGCTGCCCACAAGTACATCATATATGTAAGGTGGATAATTAAATAAATAAATAACTATATATATATACAGTCAAATCCTGATAAGCTGCCACCTTCACTGACCACCAAGAAATTTGGCAGAACGGATCTTCCCTATGTTAATAGGGAAGAATCTATGGGAATAGGCGAACCCCAATAAGATGCCATCCACCATCTGCCAATGGAAACATCTAAACAAATATTTCTTTTGGTATTGTATTTGTCCTCGTTAATCTGCCAGAGGTATACAAGGTAACTTACATCCCAAAGTTCATCAGTAAAAGCTCTCTGGATGTGAGGAAGTTAACTTTGACCTGTCCTATTTTTATTTTATTATGCACTCTATTATTTTAGCGTTGTTTTCTTATATTCTAACGTATTATATTTTAGTTTAAAAGTTAACTTACTTCCACCTTCTCCGTCGTAGTTGGCAATCACATGATACGGAATCAGAACCATCCTCCGGAAGAGCTATCCCGGGTAATGATGTCATCGTCTACCTCTGAGATGAGCTCTTGAGTCCTTTGGACAACTTCCAGTGTCCTTGACGATCTCTCCCTGGTATGGCTCTTCCTTGCCGGGTTGGCAGAACCTTCTTCAGACTTCTCTGAAGGGTTGGCAGAACCTTCTTCAGACTTCTCTGAAGCTGCATATCTAACAGCATCATAAACTGTCGATCTTGGGTAGTTAAAGAACCGAATTATTTCGGTAGATGAATGTCCAGTGCGAAGGCCTTTGATTATCGCTGCTCTCCGATTATATTCTGCACTTGATCTTAATTGATCAGCCATTTTGAACTTATCCTCAAACACATCATCTGTCTGGCTTACTAAAACGTCAGCAGCATCGTAGCGCTGACATCAAATATGGCGGGAAATTCAATTTGAAATTTGTCCGGATTTAGCTGACGCACCCTGTATATATATATGAAATCATATAATAATTTAAATTTCTATACAACTGCCTAAAATTCAATCTTACTTTCCCTCAATTGTATCTTCTTCTAATAATACTCCAGGGCAATTTTGTTTTGCTTCCAAAAATACATAACTATCAATATTGGGTTTTTGACCTATAGAAACATTTAACATAAAAAATACTTCTGATTATAAATAATTTAGATATAACTACAAAAGCACTTATCAGGAGAAAATTTTATTACAGAAACATCTTCAACCAACTTGTGAAGTCTTCTTCAGTAGTACTACTGACTTGCAGAAAACAAGACTGTAGTGCATTTGATAATGATCTCATTAATAAGCCAGAAATATTCCTTTAATACAGGAATACCTCGATTATCGTGGTTTCGATTATTGCGATTCTTGATTTATTGCGGTTTATAATTTGATACCAAAATTCAATTATTGCACTCAAAATTTGAATTATCGCAGCTTCGAGATATAGCCTACTATATAAGCAACCAGAATTACATTTGTTCTCCGGGTAACTCTCTTTAGCACTTCGTTTTTATCCGACGGCGCTTGCTCACCACTCATCAGTAACTGTCCGCCTTTACCTGAAGTACACGTGGACAGGGCTGGCTTAACTGGGTAATCAGATGATGCACAGCATCAGGGCTTCAAAATTATCATTTTCTCAATATTGTTACTCAGCAATACTGTACATTGCTAAGTAGATATTACAAGAAAGCTGCATCGGGTGCTGGGACCTCTAGAGTCGGCACTGCATGTGAATATTTATTTATTTTCTTATTTACCCCTACAATGAATTCTTAAAGAAGCAAGGATGATATCAAGTCAACAGCTATCAAGAAACATAGAGTGATCAGGTTAGAAGATTGGCACGTTTAACACATTTTTTGTACCTCGTTTGTAAAATTAATTAATAGATTTGAAAAATCCTTGGCAATGATCACCCATTTTACATGCATCATTTATCCGCTCTTCCGATCTATTTCTTTTTTACCTTATACATAAAATTTAATTAACTTTGAAAAACCTTGGCAGTGATCACCCATTTTACATGCATTATTTATCCCGATTAAAGGATTCGATTATTGCGGTATTTTTCGTGGCAACATTAACCGCGATAATTTGCGGTATTTTTCGTGGCAACAATAACCGCAATAATCAAGGTATTCCTACGGTATTTTTCGTGGCAACAATAACCGCGATAATCGAGGTATTCCTGTGTTTGTAAAACTTGCTAAAATCACAAAACAGTCACCGGTATTTTTCATGGCAACAATAACCGCGATAATCGAGGTATTCCTGTACTAAATTTTTTCCTGATAAGTACTGTTTGTAGTTTTTTCTATATCAATTAAAATCATGAAGTAAAGAATGAATTAATTTAGATATTTTCTTTAATCATCATTATTATTTTTATAAAAGAAACTAAATATTAGTTTAATAAATTTTATAATTTTTGTTTTGATTAAAATAAATACCATTTCTTGAATTAACTTACCAACAGCAGCCATATCCAAGTTTTGCATATTGAGTGGCAGATGTTGTAAGACAACATTATGTAAATAATTTTTAATACTGGATACATAACTAAAATTTAAAACAATATTTTAAATTCTTTAATCATAATAGAATATTGAAATAAAATTTTATTTCAGTATTCTATTACGACAATAGAAAAATATGTAAAAGTTATTATTTTCTTTCAAAAAATTTATAAACAAATGTTGAGTGCAATAATCAAACAAAACATTTTATTTATTAAGTATTTCTGCAAACCTTCATTTCCAAATTCTTCCTGCCAATAAAATAATAATAATAATAATAATAATAATGCTGCTTGCACAAACAGACTACCTGTACAGACACAACCAAGTAACAAACATAATACACCCAAAATTTGCAACCAAACACAAATTAATAAACACACTCTCACACCATACTACAAATACATACCAGACACAATCCTAGAAAACTCACTAATACACCAAAAACTTGCAACCAAATACAAATTAATAAACACACACACACCATATTACAAATACATACCAGACACAATCTTAGAAAACTCAAAATACAAGATGTACTATGAGAGAACAATCCTAACAGACAAAACATTACACCATAACAGACCAGACATCATCTCACAGACAAACAAAACAAAGTTACCTATATTACAGATATCTCATCACATCATAGACAAACAAAACAAAGTTACCTACATTATAGACATCTCTATACTACATCATTCTCAGACAAGTTATCTACATTATAGACATCTCAATAATCATCATAGACAAACAAAACAAAGTTGGCTCTTCCGATCTTTACCTACATTATAGACATCTCAATACCAGACACAGGCACATCAACAAAAGTTAACTACATTATAGACATCTCAATACCAGACACACACAACATCGGGGTGTATTCACCCAAAAAATTAGCAAATACACAGAACTCTCACAAGAAATTAAACGCCTCTGGCCAAAAAATTAGCAAATACACAGAACTCTCACAAGAAATTAAGCATCTTTGGAAAATTAGCAAATACATAGAACTTTCACAAGAAATTAAGTGTCTTTGCGAAAAAGGTAATAGTACCCTAAAGAAATTAAGCGTCTCTGGGGAATGCAAAAGGTAGTTATAGTACCCCTCATTCTCCACAGGAGTAATCCCTCACACACTACACAAAAGCCTCAAAACACTAGAATTAAGCATCTCTGGGGAATGCAAAAGGTAGTCACAGTACCTATCATTATTTTCTCAAGGAGTAATCCCTCACACCCTACACAAAAGCCTCAAAACACTAGATCTCATCCCAAGACATACATAATACTACAAAAACTTCACTACTGAATACATGCCAACATAGTAAGAAAGTTTCTCAGCACTGACACAGACAGTTGGTTAACTCATAATTAAACATCATAAGTAGCTATGTCTTGACTCGTGTCAGACTTTGCCCCGGAGATACTCAGAGCCCACATTGATGTACTATAACAAATAATAATAATTCCTTTATTTATAATAAATTATTATAAAAAAAGGAATAATTGTTTAATTCTACTATAACGAGAATTAAAACTAAATTAAAACTAAATCACTTTGCCCCGGAGATACTCAGAGCCCACATTGATGTACTATAACAAATAATAATAATTCCTTTATTTATAATAAATTATTATAAAAAAAGGAATAATTGTTTAATTCTACTATAACGAGAATTAAAACTAAATGTAGAAATATTGTGCTTAATTTTATGGCAGTACTTTCCATAAAATACTGTACTCTAATAATATGCAATTATATACTATCAGAGTATTTAATGGATAAATTTGGAATATGAGAAATTACTTATTAATTTAAATAGTTCCACATAATATGAAATTTCTGAATATTCAAAGACATAATCTGAATATTCCGTAAATACACAATAATTTCTCATTTGTTTTACATAAATTAAATAATATTCAGATTTGAAAAGTTTTGAAATGTTTTATAAGGATTTACTCTTTGAAGGAAATCTTTTCATTCCATTCTAAAAAAAATGTATTTACTTTTTGGCAAATCTTTGCTCTTCCAAGGACATTAAATCAGGTTTACGTTTGACTTCTTCCAGTAAATGAGCACCATATTTTTCTATCTACATAAAATTACAGATTTACTAGCAAATATTTAATTATTAACATCATTTTATATTTTTCTAAGTATTTAAATTATATGTTTGCAGAGAACTTTTAATTATTTTATAAAATAAAAAAGCATCACTAAATGAATTCAATCCAAACTTTGATCTAAAACTTGCCTTTTTTATTCGAATCCTTAGATAATTATTTATGATATAACGAATGCGAGTCAGCTAAAATAAAAATTAATACTTTTAATCAAATAATGCTGTTGAATTTAATATATTTTTTAATAAACATAATTAAAACAAATAAATTTCAATTATTCATTGGCATATTAAAAATATAAATTTCTAAATACAATATATCAGAATTTATCAATTTTTACAATTTAAGAAATCTATATTTCAACTTTTTGGAAATATAATTAATCATATAGAGATTTTATATTCTGTTAGTTATAATATATATAACATTTCAAAAATTAAATTATAAAATATTTTCTATGTTCACTTTAAATATAAATTCTATGCATGGAACTATCATAATTTAAAAATTGTTAATATTTTATACACATGTATATAGAACAAGTGTTATAATAAACATATTGAATGCATTAATTTATGTATTTATTTAAAAAAATATTGAAATATTAATAAAAAATTGTTTTTTTCAAAGCTACATATTTTCAAGAAATTAATTTTTGGGATAAATTATATACAATAAAACTTCACTGAGTATTAAAGATTAAATATATGAGGAATTACATCACATATTATAAAATAGCACAATTTTTAAAAAATTTATTGGTAGAAAAATAAAAGAGACAAATTATTGTGAATAACAATATATGGAGGGAAGTCATCAATATAATATTATTCTCAACATCTGGAAATAATATGAAGATATAACTGCTAAATCTAAAAAGTAAGTATTTATATATTTCAATCATTTTTTGGTAATTCTATTTTATTTCATAATTTTTTTGTGATAAAATGAGATAAATCAGCAGTCTAAACCCAAATCAACTGCCAGCATAATAAAGTCAATTTGCAAATCTGATTATAGTGTGTTTTAGCTCTAATTCATAAAGTTATGAAAAAATAGATGAAATAATTTTAAGTACCTATATTTAATGACATGTTTGATTAAGAAAAAATTGATATCAAACACACATTGGAATTTCTATTTTGTTTGGATAAAAAAATATGTTCAATATATAATTCTTCAGTAATCATTATCATTTATACCAGAGGTGGGCAATTATTTTCTGCCATGGGCCTTATAAACAATCTTCAGGATGAAGCAGGCCGTATAAAACTTGAAAAGTGCCTAAGGGCGAATTTAAACTTACACCGCTGTAATTATTAATTAACGTAATGAAATTATTAATAACAACACTAGGTAATCATTAATAATTAATAAAAATTATTTTGACTTAAAATGATTACTCACATTCAAGCAAGACTGATTCTTGCACAAATACATTCCTCTCACCATCACACGAGACAAGAATAATGGTTGTGCCAATTTATCTGCACTGCACACTGTACATTCTTGTCAATCTCACTAACGTATGTAGCCACTTTTGTGATACACAAAAGAATATATTCATGTATCAATATTATTTTAAAAATATACTTTTCTTGTGTTACTTTCTTAATTTTTGTTGGTATGTAGAGAGTTGAAAAGCATCTGTAGAAACTATTTTTTTCATTAAAAACATTAGAAAATAATTCGTCCTATGAAATAATAAATTCAGATAATTTTCTTTTAAAATTCAAGTAATTTATTAAACTGATTGATTGCTAACAACCTATTACATCAGAATGTTACAATATTAGTATCTATGTAATTACTTTTGTAAAAACAAATTTACAACCTAATGTGAATGGTAAAATTTACTATGTGCATGGTTAATTATAACATCAAAATTTGGAGTAATCTAACTAATGTATACATACTGTGTACAGAGTATCCATTTTATTTTATTTTTTCTTTTCAACTACAATTTTATGAATGTGGACCTTGAAACTGTAATGTGTTCTATGTGGCAGGCTGTATAAGATGCCTTCGCAGGCTGGCTTTTGCCCACCCCTGATTTATACCAATACTAAACTGAAATTTTCCAGTCAATATTTCTTGAATTATGCTCTCCATAACTACCTGTTATTTCTCTATTACATTCATTAACTGCAAGAAAATTATTCCTGCAGACATTGATCTTTAGAAACCTCAATTAATTATTTTCATAAGAAATAATTATATATATTTAAATTTAATAACTATTATGGTCAATACCATTCAATTCTAAATCATTTAGATACTCATTATAAATGGCAATCAAATACTGTTTGCTGAAGAAATGAAGAATAGCATTCAATTATTTCTTCCATATTCATATCCCATAAAATTATTATTAGGATATGTGAAATGAAATAGTTTCAATAGAATTCAGCATTAATTATATTTTCCAGAAAGATTGATATAACAATTTCAGTGCACAAAACAATTCATTACAGTAAAATTTTTTGAAAATACATTATTGATTTGTATGACTGTGTGTGAGTTCACAATGCTTTATCCATAATCTGTTTATTGATTGTGTCATAAGTGTATTCATTTTGGTTATACTTCTTACAGAATTTTCAGTTTATGATTTTCATTAAGCAGATCACATAACTGCCAAAACATCAATGAACACACACTATTGCTTTTTCCAAGATATTATATTTCATTACTATTTATTAATGAAATATTGGTATTTTAAAACACAATAATTTATTTCATTGATATTAATTCAGCATAATTCAGGAATTATAAAGGTTTTGAATTTTAAAAGCTGATAATTTAAAATTCCTGATGGTTTTGTAGTTTTTTCATTATTTTTGAAATTTTAACAGACTCTATGTCATACTCAGTTCAGAAATAAGAACTATTAGAATACAAACAATAAAAATTTCATTTTCATAAACTATATCTTACTTAAATGAAAAGAAACAAAGTTATGTTGATAATGAAATTACTTTTAACTGAAAAAAAAAAAAAGAAAAAGAAAAATGTTTTTACCTCCATTTTATGGATCATGATACGAAAATCAGCTTTTTTAGAAGCTTTATGAAGATTTTCTTCCATATGCTGAACTTGATCAAGCATACAGTCAATAAGTTCACCTTCATAAGATAAAAGTTCAGGTGCTAGTCTTTCATTTATCCACACCTAAATTATATATAATAAATTTATTAGTTATACATCTAATGTGCACAAAATATTTACTCTGTCTCTAAATCATTTTAGAAATATAATTTATCTTTAGCATATATATTAAAAATTATTTATTTAAGATTTAGCATCATAGAAAACATAGCTGATATAAATTTTAGTTAAAAAAAGCAATCACTTTGAGCATTAAAAGTTTATTGGTTTCATACTTTTAGAATAAATGCAATAATTTTATGATGCAAAATCTCAGAAAATATAATGTAGAAGTACACACAGTCCATTTTTACTGTTTTAATATTTATATTTTTCTCTTTAAATGATGAAATTAATGCTTATTAGTTAGAAAATTAATAATATGATAATTTTATGTTTTTATAAATTATATTTATTATTTCTAAATAAACTTTTAAAACTTCTATTAAACTTCATCTAATCAGAGGAATGATGCATTATATGCAATGATACAAATGAAGCATTTATATTATCATATACAACATCATTTCTGTGATTATCCACACTGTTGATCATCTTCAGTTCTACTTACATTTCATCTGTACAAAATGGAAATAATTTAAAGCAATGTTTCAATATGTAAATATAAAATGCTAAATATAAGAAACATTGAAGAATGCACTAAATTTCTAATTTTCTTTTTATTTTGGACACTGATTTCTCACATTAGACATTTCATAATTAGTTTTGTAATCTAATATGCTTTTAATGGTAAATTATTTATACAATTGAATATGATAAAAAATATTTTAAAATCATTATTAATTCACTATAAAATAAATATAGATTATACAAAAGCTAAATAATATTACTTTAAGATTAGTTGTTATTTTAAAAATAGTATAAATCTTACTATATTAAGTGGTGCACAATAGGCCAATGTTGGTTGCAGTGCTTGGGCTGAAACAGGCTCCTCCCTATTCTACTACTACTATATTAAGTTAAATGAAAACTTTAAAATAGAAGAAAATAATTATTAAAATTCAGCACATTCAGCAGGAAAATTATTAAATAACTTTAATAAAAACTCATTAACATATAATCTTTAAAAAATTACTACTTAATTAAAATATTTTGGATTGTGAAATATTTATAGAAATTAAAAATAGAAATGCTATAATAATGAGGTAGTCATAATTTGCTATTATAAAAATGTGAATGGGTTTATTTTTATCATAATTTTTTCAGTTTTACACCATCTTCAGTAGCTTCCAGAACCAGAGTATTCAAAATTCAAATCTTCCTAATTCAAATTAATTCTATTATGTACACTGCAAATGTTTACAAAAATGCTTTTTATATACAGTTTCAATTTAATTTAAAGTGATATATCATTTACATAATAATAATTAACCAAATATTTTTATTTATTGTAAATGATAAGTCACTTTAAATTAAATTGAGACAGTAATATAAAAAAACAATTACTGTGTATATAATAGAATTAATTTGAATTTTGAATACATATTTCTCTTTGCTTATAGAAGTGGCTAAAGATGGTATAAAACTGAAAATATTATTGAGTTTTAAATAAAGCTACTGAATATGCTGAATTTTAGTAATATTTTTTTTGTAAGACTTTAAGCAGTTCATTACTGTAATCTACTTAAAAATAGAATTATTATTTGCAATCACAATAATGAAAAATGCAAAAAAGTAAATACTATAAAGATATTGTTGTTTTGGATGTGAAGAGTCTTAATCCACAAAATTTCAAAATTTGAGTTGTAACGATTGATAGAATATAAAATTTAGAGTTTTTGCATTCCATCAATGGTTAAAACTGAAATTTTGAAATTTTGTGGATTAGGACTCTTCACGTTCAAAGCAATGATATACTAGTAATCCTTGACTTATGATGGAGTTCATTTCCAAAATTTCAAACCTTGCTGTTGTAAGTCAGAAAAAAAACCTTACTGTTGTAGTTTGCCTAAAATTTGTGGATTTCTTACTATTAATGTTTACTAAAAAATTATATATTATCTTAATAAACATAAAGAACACAAAACTATAAGAATCAGACATAAAAAATGGATGTTTTCCATATATCAGACCATTGAATCAGGGAATGAAACCTAGATCAATTGCATTGGCCAATAGCAGAATTTAATGATGATATCACCATCATAAGTATGAGTTGGCTGTAAATCAAAAACTACCTGTATGTATTAATCACTATAATACATGGAGAGTAATGGTTTTAGCCTTCCGTTATTCTCTTCAGCTGCTACTGTGTTTTTATAATATTATTATTGAAGATATATATGCTTTCTGTAGCATTGGATATAAAAAAAAACATTTAATTACTGGCAATGATGTGATGGAAGCATTTTACAGGTTGAAGCAACCATAAAAGAACAAAAATGTTACTGTCTCTATATGCTAATAATGAGTAATAATATACTTATTAAAAGTGCTTGTTTTCTATTGATTTTTAATATTTGAAGCAAAAGACCAAGTTGTGCAAGATAATGAATAAGAAAAAAGAGAGATGACAATGATCAACTTTTCAATAAAAGTTTTTAATTCAGAATAATACAGTATATATAAAAATACATTTCAGACAAATTCTCTTTTCAGCTTTACATGAATAAAACTGCCTAAATATGATAATATGTATTCAAAACTCTTGTCTGTTATAAATAAAGTGGAAAAGATTTAATTTTATTTTGTATAAAGATAAAAAGTAAAAACTTTAATTGTCAGTGTTAGGAGATCTTTGAATTAAATTAATAAGACAAAATTTTAGAATATATATTCTTTGATTACTCTAAATTCTGTGAAAATTGTGAAATGCACAGTCTTTTAACATATATTCTCAAATCTTTTAAACTTAATCCATATAACAAAATGGTTACTTTTCTGAAATACAGTTTTGTAAGGATAAACTTTTTGAATTTAAAAGGTCAGAAAGTTGAACTTTGTTATATCTCCTTTTTACAAGTGTCTATTGTAAAAAAAAAAAATACTTGTAAAAAGGAGTCAATTTTATAATTTTACTAAATTTGCAAATACAGTGCTACATTAGTTTTTTATTATTGAAACAGAAAATTATTGTACTACTAATTACTATAAATACTAATTATTTAAATATAAAATAATAACTCTATTAGTAATTGAGACCATGTCAATAGTAAATAATTATGGATAAAATTAACAACTACAGGTAGGCCTCAATTAGTGTGAGTTCGAATAATGCAATATTCGGTGACTTATAAAAATGATACCGTTTTTCACTTAGTGCGAGCAAATATTAGATTAATGTGAGTTGTAAGTATAGACCAGTCTTACTAACAAATGTCCGTCCCCTTTTATGATGTTAATTAACAAATTAATGTTTTTCACTTAGTGCAAGAAAATATTCGATTAATGCAAGTTGTAAGTATAGATCCAGTTAGTGAGAGCAAATATTCAATTAATGCGAGTTGTAAGCATAGACCATCTTACTAACAAAGCTCCGCCTCCTTTTATGATGTCAATTAACAAATTATCTTACTAACAAAGGTCCGTCCCCTTTTATGATGTCAATTAACAAATTAAAGTTTACTAACAAAGGTCCATCCCCTTTTATGATGTCAATTAACAAATTAATATGAATTTTTGGTTAGTAAATTATGATGTCAATTAACAAATTATCCGTTAATTTTCGGTTAGTAAAACTGGACGAGGAGCAGTCCAAGAATGGTTAATTTTCGGTTAGTAAAACCGGACGAGGAGCAGTCCAAGAACAGTCGAGTCTTACTAACAAAGCTCCTTTTATGATGTCAATTAGCAAATTACCTTAAATTTTCGATTAGTAAAACCGGACGAGGAGCAGTCCAAGAACAGTCAATTTTCGGTTAGTAAAACCGAACGAGGAGCAGTCCAAGAACGGTCACAAGTTTTTGGTTAGTAAAACCGGACGAGGAGCAGTCCAAGAACAGTCACTTTGCTTTGAAGGGGTGAAACTTTCGGTTAATAAAACCGGACGAGGAGCAGTCCAAGAACGGTCACACTTCGGTTAGTAAAACCGGACGAGGAGCAGTCCAAGAACGGTCACACTATTGCTCCGCCTCCTTTTATGATGTCAATTAACAAATTACCCTTAATTTTCGATTTTATGATGTCAATTAACAAATTACTGTTAATTTTCGGTTAGTAAATATGATGTCAATTAACAAATTATCCGTTAATTTTCGGTTAGTAAAACTGGACGAGGAGCAGTCCAAGAATGGGTTAATTAGTAAAACTGGACGAGGAGCAGTCCAAGAACGGTCACACGATTTTGAAATTATGATGTCAATTAACAAATTACCGTTAATATTCGGTTAGTAAAACCGGACAAGGAGCAGTCCAAGAACAGTCACTTGGCTTTGAAGGAGTGAAACACCAGAAAGATTCAAGAACAGTCACTTGGCTTTGAAGGGGTGAAACACCAGAAAGATGGCTTTTTTGCCATTAGCAAACATCACTATTATTCAGCTTTGTTATTATACTCTCCAATCAGCTTAGCCATGACCATCGACGCAAGTACACATGTGCTAACTAAATGAGTCCAGTGACAAAATAGCTCAGAACAATCGCATTCACCCAAGGGGGCGCTAGACTCGAAAAGGTTGAGAACCACTGGTCTAGATGATGATTGATAAGAACAAAGATATCAATTAAAATATTCGTATAAACCATTTTTTATTTGATAAAAAACATTTTATCATATTAAATAATAAATTGTGTATTTTGTTACTTTGAACAAAAAAAAGTGATGTAAAGTAAATACTGTGAGAGGAGGTATATTGAAATTAAACAAAAATATAAAATGATATAAGTACACAAGTTGTTATTAAACAATTTGTGTACTTATATCACTTTATATTTTTGTTTTATTTCACTATACTGCCTCTCACATTTCAGAGTTCAATCCTTGTTTCTTTAACAAAGGATAACCCTAGAATGAGTCCAGTGACAAAATAGGGATGACAGCTTCGCACATGGATGTTTTCAAACGCCAGAAAACTGAAGTTGAATGGAAGTTTATTGTAATGTCGAATGCTAAATGATTAATTAAAATTGAATGTAATCGCACATGGATGTTTTCAAACGCAAGATATAACTGAAGTTGAATGGAATTATTGTAATGTCGAATGCTAAATGATTAGTTTTGATGTTGGAAATAGTATATCTAACAGAATTTGTAATGTCGAATGCTAAATAATTAGTTTCGACGTTGGAAATAGTATTGTAATAAACTTAATATAATATTAATTCACCCATTATTGTAATGTTGAATGCTAACTGATTAGTTTTGGCATTGGAAATAGTATATTTAACAGAACTTAATATAATACTAGGAGACCCGTGCAGCTACGCCAGCAATAAATATGTCGGTGATCGATGAATGATTTTATAATTTAATTATTTCAAAATTTTTTCTAATTATTAGGCAAAATTTCTTTATTACTAACGACATTTTGGAAATAGTATATTTAATAGAACTTAATATAATATTAATTCACCCATCATTATACCGACTGTGACTCTCCCTTTAGCTTTTGGACTTATCCACCTTATTTCTAAGCGCGACTTTCGTGGACAGGCAATAATTTAAATTGACAGGATTGCACAACTCCAGAATGAAATCACGACTCGCTATTTCAATAAATATTCATTATTGAAATATTGATATTTCGAAGATGTATATATCTTTTATTTGATATTTATATCCCTTTAATATGTACTCTCTCTCATTTTTAGATCTCAACAGCAGTTTCTATTGGTGGCTTAAGGCTATTCTTACTTGCAAATCTGTCACTCGACATCCTTGAATTTTCAACAACAAGAAATTATATGACAATTCAGATCCAATCCTAAATATTTTTCGAATTCATTTCTCTGCTCTTTCTTCTTTTCTTCTTAAATAACTGCAACTTCGATGATATATTTTCCCCCTTGTTTCTGCACGTTTCTTTATAAAAATTAATTATGGAATTTTCGGGATAACTGGAAAGAAGAAATTGCAAATTATTTAAAACGAAATATGACTGGATCATGAAAATTACATTTTTCTAAATAAACTCTAATTGAATTCAAAGATTCGTCTTGAATCTTAATTATTGTGAATCCATATGCTGATTTCATTGGGAACGTCTTCACCATTCAAATAGAAAATCATGATCACTTGATTTGAGAGTCGTTCTGGGAATTAAAGCATGTTTGCCAACTTGACACATTGATTGGTCTCCTCCCAATCATTTTCTCAATGATTAATTTAGAATTGTTGGATAATCAGTCTACTGTTGCCTTATTTCTTAGCAACATTAAATTTTTTCTGCATTTTATATCCAATTAATTAGGAGCATTTCCAGAAGTTTCTATTGAATTTAATTAAATACTCCACTGGGAATAAGCTTTTCGCTAGGGGCGTTGAGAGACATCGCCGGGCTTAGCTAGGTGCGGCTTTCGTGGATGGACAATAATAGAATTTTACAATTACAATTTTGTAGGTGCTAATCAATTTATTGCAGTTGTGTTTAGGATTTTGAAAAAGGAGCATAATGCATTTCTGATGATGATTCCTAAATGTTTTCTGGTCGAAATTTCTTATTTTAAATGGTCTTTATGAAAATTTATTTAATTGAATATTTTTTGAAAAATTCACTTTTTTCCACCTTCTTTCTGTATATTCTAAATTACCCTGTTCGTGTTGCAATTATATGTTGAAACAAAGTTAATTTATTAATTTTCGAAAAAATTTTGGTATTCATAGTATGAACTATAAAAATATTAGAAATATCAAAATTTTGCTTAATTCAATTAAAATAAGCAATATATCTTTTACTTCAAATTTGCTATATTTTTGTCAAAAAACAAGAAAATATTGATGTAAACAAAGATATACCATTAAAAGGGGTGTGGAAATTTATTGCTGCAAAGCCTACTACACTTTACTCCCAATACCACACTTCCTAATATGAGATTCAACCATCAGGGGATCAAATTAGAGCAAAATAAAGAATTTATAAGTATTTATGTATGAGAGATGATTTTTTATTTTGATTTGTTTATATTAGGGTTTTTGATATAAATTTGAAATTTATAAAATATTGAATTAAGGAAAAAAAACATATTAATAAATATAAAATGGCAATATTTCAATAAATTTTGATTACTGAATATTAATTTTTTTTTGAAAAAATGATTTGATTTTCTTCAGAAGACCAACTGCTATCCAAAGATAGTAATTATTTCATTGGATGATTAAATCTTCATATAAAAAATCATGTTTTTAGCAATCTCATATATGGAACAAAAACTTTTTTATTCTTTTTCTAACAAAATAAGTATAATGAAGTGTAAATTTTCAAAAGATTTTGATGGAAATTAAATGAAATATGAAAATTTTAATTTGGCTTAATTTAAATAATCTGCCAACATGCAACAGATTAAAGAACTTTCTAAATATGCTTTATTTTATTAACATTTTATTGTAAATTTTTCAGGAAAAATTTTTGAACTGAAACAAAACAGCAGAGCAAACAAAGTAAAGAATATTGCACAATAGCAAGGCCCTCATTAGTGCAAAATCATTGGCTATTGCAAACAGGAATCCTCTATATATCGTTTTTTTGTATTTGAAAATGTTTGTTTTTATGATATAATTAAATATATATTTTTACTGCTTATAATTTATTATAAATGCTGAATTTATTGATTGTTTTATTATAATTTGAAGCAGTATTAATAGTAATTGATTAGAGAAGCATTTTTATATTTTTAAAAATTTAGACTTCTCTAAAAGTTTTATTATAATCTAAATGCTTTTTTCAGGCTAATCTAAGAAAAGCTGAAAAAGAAGAAGAAGCAAAGCTGAAAGCCAAATATCCTCAAGTATTAAGGCCTGGAGGATCATCATTTCTGCAGAAAAGACTTCATAAAGGAGTAAGATTATTTTTTAAAATATAATCTGAGACCCATAAATCCATCAACCACATAAATAGAATAATTGGAAATTTGAAATGAAAAATTATTGTATAATATCAAAAGTAGACTGTGTCCATATTTCTTTCTGCCTTTTTCTTATAAATAACTCAAACAGCATTTAGAAAAAATTCTTTATTTTTGGAAATATTTTTGGCAAGTGTCTTATCAAAAATGTTTCAGAAAATAAAGAATTTTTCTTACTTAAATGCTGTTAGTTTGAATTATCATTAAAAGTGGAATTTACCATTTTAGATTCTAATGCAGTGTTTTCCAAACTGTGGTGCATGCTAGTCTATTGCAAGGGGGATGTGCAAGAATTAACAAAAATATCATTTTTGAGACAGATAAATAAAAAATGAATTCAAATTGGTCTCAAAAAAAATGAATCAGCAAAAACAATAAATACAGTATACAGGGTTCATCAGCTAAATCCGGACAAAATAAACAACTTAATTAAACAAAATTTTATTTAACAAAAAGAATAAAATTATCAAAGTTATCATTTGCACATAATTTGGGATCCCTTTAGATTAAAATTACTCAATGTAATTCCCTTCTACCTCAATTACCTCCTCGATCTTTGACCGGAAATGATGATATGCCCTGCGCAACTCATTTAAAGCATTATACTCATATAAATCCGAAATTGCAAGAATTTGTTGCTTCGATACTCCCTCGCAAACAAAGTAAAGAATATTGCACAATAGCAAGGCCCTCATTAGTGCAAAATCATTGGCAGGGCTATTGCAAACAGGAATTCTCTATATATCAATATGTGTTTGCATTGTTAAATAAAACATTTAGCATGGACTAATAATAAATTACAAAATTTTGTATTATTTCCAATTCAAGAATGTTTATATACTGTGTAGTAATTAATTTTACATTTTATTCATATATTAATAAAATTGCAAACTAATAAAAATAAAATCATAATTTTATAGTATATTAATAAGAATGCTTTGTACCATTTGAATTTCTTTCAATATTTCTGATGTGATTTCAAATACTTTTGGATTTATAAATTCAAGTACAAATGGTCTACCTATAAGTTTAATAAAAATTTTGATTTTATATATTGAGCAAATAATAAATAAGCATTGCTAACCTATTGACTTTAATTATACTATATATTGATAATTAGACTAATATCAATTTAATTCTTTATCATTTGCAAAAAACTTGACATAGTTCTGTTTTTATCAAGTATAAGATTAAAATTATATTATGTCTTATTTGACATTTCATTGTACTTAAGTAGTAATTTGAAAATTTTAATAAATTTTTCATTTAGTACTGTAAGTACAATGAAGGATCCAAAATTCAAGAAAAATTGCTGTCCTTGATTTTAACTTTCCTCAACATGACAGCATTTGCAAATTCAGAAACTAGCTGCAGTATTTGATAAAATTTACAAGCATATATTGTATTTTAATTACATTATATACAGTAAGACCCTGTTTAATGTTGCTCCGATTAACTCTGTTTCAATATGACGCAGTTTTTTCGAATTCTATATTTTTTATTGATTTACTTTGGCGTGGTTATTTAAAGCATTATACTCATATAAATCCGAAATTGCAAGAATTTGTTGCTTCGATACTCCTAAGCCGTCTCATTATGCGTTTGATATCAGTTTAGTACAGTACATACGAAGGTCTGCTATGGTCACAGTTCACATTTATGATCGTTCATTAGCGTTATTTTACAGATAAAGTTTAGCCACTATTATAAAAATTATGGATCAACTTATACAAAATGATCCAAATTCTGATAGATGTTCAAAGGCAAGACGAAGTGTCATGGATGCAATGTCTCGCTATTGACAGTTGCTTGCTGAACAAAAGAGGAAAAGGCAAACGATATTTCGTTAGATGATTCTTAACGAAAAAACAAAAGGTATCAAATAAGGAAGAACCTTCCTCATCACAAATTATTTACTCGAATATTTTTGGTTTTCATGAATGATTTATGAATACAAATCGATATTAGAAATTAAAATGTCTATAATTAATGTAATACAATAGTAATAATATATGTTATAAAATAAAAAAAAGGTGTATATTTTTTTATTCACTGTCCCATTTCACCTATTCCCATTATTTACATGTTAAGATGCCTCGTTCAGTGTTTGGTTTGTTTGGAACGTATCCCCCGTGTTAAACGGGGTCTTACTGTATTTCCATTTGTTATAATTTCTTATAATGAAGACCTAAAATTCCAAAAGCTTTTGGCCTCAAGCTTTCTGAACCTAAATTGCATAAATTTATTATTTCACTAATTAAAATATATTATTAATAAATAACAATGTTTAGATGATAATTTTACAAACTGTTCTTGTCCTGAATAAAGTAAGTCATTAAGTGATATAGATATATATCACTTAATAACTTTTACTTTATTTAGCAATAATAAATAGAGTGTACATTGCATACAATAAAGTCCCAAAGTAACTGTCCCAAAAAGTAAGTATGAAAAATTATAATTTTTGATTAAAATCCTTCATTACAATATGAAGTACGAGCTCCTTAATAAGTAGGGCAATTTTTTCCACAATAATAGGGCAATGAAAATTACAATTCTTCTGTAATAAGTATTGAAAACAATCAATAATAATTTATCCATAGTACTATTATTGATATAGTTATTACAACAAACAATATTATTATTATGCTATAGATCAGTAGTGCGCAACCTGTGGGTCACGACCCCTCAAGGAGTCATAGAAAAATTGTTGGGGGTCGTGAAAATTTGAGAAATTCTCACGTTGGGTAATAAATTTTTAATTGAAAGAACTAAAACAAATTAATTTAAAAAATACATGGAAATCACATGAATATTGCTCAGGTCATTATCGTGTATCTTATCACTTTTGAGTTTCACACAAATAAGTTTGATGCAAACTATATTAAACTAGTTTTTCAAAATTAGTTGTAATAAAAATAAAATACCAGTCATATTTAGATCCTGAAAAGAATTTACGTCTTGCCCTCCCAAATATTAAGCCAAACATGGAAGAAATTATGAATTTTATTGAAGCACAGCCAATCTTTGGCTAATTTTCAGTATAAAAATTAAATAATCTATTAAATTTAAGATAATAAATATATTTGAAAATAAGAATATAAAGAATAAATTAAACATACTGTTAAAATTAGTTTTTCATAATTTAAATTGATCTACAGTTTTTCAATATTATAAAATTATTTAAAGTTATTAAAATAATCCTAAACTTGGAAGAGATAATATAAACATAACAGTTTAATATGTTTCTTTGAAAAACTTGAATTCATTTTCAATTTTTTTACAATTTTAAATTATCATCAATATTAAATAATAATTAATTAATTTTATGTGAAAAATTCTCTTTTTTTTCATTATTATTTATTTATTAGTTGGATTAACCAGCATTGCTCAGGCATTATTGGTACATACCATATTGGGTTTATAAGATAGTATGGCATGGAAAATGCACCCTAATTTTGGAATGATAAGTTTAAGGCGACCACCGAGATCTACACTCTTTCCCTACACGACGCTCTTCCGATCTAATTTGCACAAAGTAAAAAATAAATGTAAAAAAATAAAATGATTTTAAAGATTTAACAGAAAAAAATTTTATTTAGAAAAAATATTAAATTTAAATTATTTTTTTAATAACAAAATAATAATAATTATAATTAAAATCAACCAAATCAATATTGTAAATACGTAGCGAAAATTTTTAAAAAAATTAATAAATAAGTAGCTTAATTTATACTCCATTAAATCAATAAAATACTTGTGCTTATAAATACAAAAATAAGCATTTATTAAGAGCAAATCGAACTCAAAAAGAAAGGAAAAAAACCTCATTCTATATACGTATATTAGATGTGTATAAAAATAACTTCTCCGAATAAAACTGATGAAGCAAGAGGATGACATAATTTCTATAAAAAATAAAACTTCTCTCCTCTAAAAAAGATGCTTATGTTTTAGATTTAAATGCAAACAAAATGAATATCCATATTTATCTTATTATATATTTTAATAAGCATATAACTATTCAAATAACAAGAATCAATATTTCTTCTTTATCTGCATGCAGGATCTTGAATGATTGAGTCAATATTTCCTAATGTTGAATGAATTTATATAAATGTGTAGAACTGTTCATCTGATCTTTCAATTCGATAGCAATGTTTACTGTTTTAATTTTTATTCGTAGTTTCAACAGTCTATAAATTACTTACTAATTGAACTGGAAGTAAGATGATCTTAAATCTACTGATTATACGAGCATTTATTAATTTGCTTGCCGATAATTTCTTTTAAATGAAGAAAAATATTCAATTATTATTTCAATTTAATAATCATAATTATTTGCTTAGCAGGCATAAAGAAAAGTCAGTTTTGATTAATATTCATATATATTTCGTCAGAATGAATCAATAACTTCTTCATTTTATGTTAACGATGATACTTTAATATTTTAATTATTTGTTAAATTTTGAAAATTAAAATCTTGAATTCTAATTTATGTGAAATGATAAGTTCAAAATTGAATAGTTACTATTTAGTTGGAAGTTAAACTTATGAAAACTTTCAAGTTTCTTCACTATTTCCTATTATTGAATTTAAGATATATCCTATTAAAATTGGTTATATATATAGAATTTTTTTAAATAAAATAAAATCAAATACGAAAAATAAAATTGAATATACTCTATAGTCAATACTTCAAATAAAATTTATTTTTAATCAGTAAAATAAATATAATCCTACTGTATATATTTGTAACATATACATTACATAAAAAATATTGACATATCTCCAGTATATAGTATTTTTACTGAAGAGAAAAATATCATAAATCATACTATTATTTTAAATAATAACTATATAGAATTATTTGTATTAATTGAAACCAATATTTGATTTTGTTAAATGTTTTATTGTGATATAGTTTGAATTTTAAGAACTATTATTAAACTACACCTGTTCGTATGTTTTCATCGTCTTTGTATTCATAACATGCATATTTATAGATCCAAATCTAAGATGTCTAGTTTCTCAAGCGTAAAATTAGTTTTCCAACAATTTTCAACCGAAAAGCAATTTTCAGATTTGTAATAATATATATCTGATAGAAGTTTTAATAGTTCAATAAGATAAAAAGAAATTGATAACGCGAGTTTGATACCATTTTTTCTTAAATATTTTCGGATTATTTTTAAAAGTTTTTAAGTTTTAAAATAGCCCAATCGATAAACTCTTTCACAATGAACTGTTTTATGTAGTGAAAAGTAATTACGATAAAAATTGTACCGTTACTCTATTCAACATGTAACGTCTGTAATTATTTTTAACATCCTTTCATCAGGTTTTACTGATGTTTTCGGTCTTTTAAGAATTATGCTGATAAAAGAAAGAATAAAAAAAAAAAAGGAATTTACATTCCGCTGATATTGACAATTTCAGTGAAAAGGAAGATAGAAAATTCCATAATAACTATTTAGCCAACATATTAATCATTAAAGTTTCCCTTGCATTTTAAAAAGAATATGAAATTTTCATAAAATTCGATTTGGTGCAATTGTTAATGCATGCAGAAATTTTAATATTTTGCAACGAAAACTAAAATTATTTTTCAATTTTAACTGCTGTAGTAATCGTTTCAAATGTAATTTTCTGCAATAAATACGATTTTACAGTTAAATAATTGCATTTTTCAACCGTATAATTTCAAAATCGATTATTATTATTATTTGTTTTATCTATCTACGATAATTTATTTTCTATATTAGAAAGTACATTCAACCCTATAAATAATGGTTAAAAACTAGGCTATTAATAGCTTAGTTTATTTACGATGTTTTCTAACAATATAATACTAAAATAAACATCGAAAATATTTAAATAACTCAAAAAAAATCTTAGTACTTCGAAACTAATAGAAGTCAATTTGATGCTTCTTTTGAAGTTTAAAGGGGAATTTATCTAAAATCGAGCATTAAAGATGCATCATAAAAAGATTATCTAATGCTTACAGAAGATAGTTGCCAAGCTATCTTCATTGATGAATAAATACCTCAAGTTATTTTCTACATTCGTAATTTTAGCTGTATTTTCAAGTAAACATACACGTTTCCTATTTCCATTTTGCATGACCTATTTTTTGTCTTTCTTGTAATGCTACGGTTGAGTTGATGTCATAAACGTAGTGATCATAAGAAAAATTGTTTTGATCTTTAAAACTTCATCGTCGTAAGGATGGCATTTTGTAAGTTTGAAAAAATCTGTTTATTTTACGATATTATTATATTTTTTTAATTTAAATTAATTAAAAATATTCCCAACTAACAATCTGTTATTCAAAAATAGTTTAAAAAATGATTTTTAATTTTTAAAATTTTTTCTTGTGTAACGTAAAAAAAAAGCCTTTTTAAAATTTATTCTTGAATGATATAATAACGTGATTATTATTATTATTATTATTATTATTATTATTATTATTATTAAACCCGTTGCTATGCCAACAATAATAAAAAAAATGTCAGTGATCGATGAATGATTTTATAATTTAATGATTTCAAAATTTAATTTAATTAATAGATAAAATTTCATTATCATCAACTACTTTGTATTATTAAGAACATATTTATTTATAAAAATTAATTTCGGAATTTTTGGGATAACTGGAAATAAGAAATTACAAATTACCTAAAGCACTCGCTGGTGATGCTGCAATATGCAGTATAATTTTCCACGAGAAAATACATTTTTCTAAATAAATTCCAACTGAATTCAAAGATTCATCTTGAATCTTAATTATTGGGATTCCATATGTTAATTTCACTGGGAACTACTTTGCCATTCAAACAAAAATTCATAAGTCAATCTGGGAATTAAAGCATGTTCGCCAATTGGTCAATCATTTTTTCAATAATTAATATAGTGCTGTTTGATAATCAATCTGCTGTTGCCTTATTTCTTAGCAACATTACAATTATTCTGCATTTTATATCTACTTAATTAGGAGTAATTCCAGGATTTTCTGTTGAGTTTAATTAAATATTTTACTGGGACTGAAGTTTTTCGCCAGAGGTTGAGAGATGTCACCGGACACGGGAAAAGTTTATATGGGCTCCAAGTAATTTTAGAGTTATAAGGTTGGGGAAATTCATTACTCTCGCTTTGGATTTTCGATATCGTCTTTCTACGGCTAATTGGCGCTTAAAAAAATTGTGAGTTGATCTGCAGGCTCTTGTGAATCTTGAGCCAGGGAATTTAACCCTATCATCCCTCTCCTCCCGTCGACCCTGTTTTCGCTGCTCATGTGAAAATATATCTGCCTCGAGGCATGCTGCCATGAATCCCACTTAATCTTTCCTGACATCCTTAGATATTCTGACCGCTGGCAAACGACTGTACGGTTTAAAAACAGAAAAGGTGTTTTGCTTGCTCAAATATGTGATCTCAGCACATGGCGATTCTAAAGCCATTCAGTTAAGCTAAAATGAAAGATTTTTATGAATTGATGTAAATTATCATCCAACAGATATTGTAGTGATGTTATAAATATATGACTGAAAATATTTATTTCCTTTTTACATATCTGAATCTGTCAATGTAATAAATATATTTTTGGTAATATGTAAGTATAGAAAAATAACAGCGAGGCCTTTGAGAGTATTTACAAATAAAAGTCTAATCTATCTGGGTTTGAAATCTTCTTGCACTCAATTTATTTTATATTTTTCTTGCCTATTATGCATTTTATTTGCCTGTTTATTACTATCCGTTAGTCTTAGTGATGATCATTGTACGTGTGGTTATCATTGTTGCTCGGAGAACGATGATGACCTATAGTCTTCGTGAGAATTTCTACAAATAGAACTGTCTAATTTTGAAACGTGATTTCAGTTTGGTATCTGGATTAATCTGGAAGTCTCTCTAAAAATTTTAGAATCAACTTATTTTGTCTAAATAAGTTGCCAATCTACATGGTTGGCATATCTACTTAAACTGACTGAAGATAAGCTATTCACTTATTAAACTGAACTTTCCTAAGATCATTAAAATGATTGTATAGGTTAGAAAGAGAAAATTCAGTTATTTTCTTGCACGAAAGTATGATGTGACAACATGGCAGACCTAAAGCCATTCATACATTACTATGGGTATAATTGCAATGATTGTAAAGCCAAACAACAGTAGTACCAAATGAAAGAGACAACCTATAGGTTAAAGTTCATAAAAGAATCAGAGGTGAAATCGGTACCGTTTCCGAAATATACATATCTTTTTATACGAATCTTTAACACAACAGAACTGATGATTCCGCATTTAATTACGTGTCGGTAGAGTGGATTGTTAACTATAATAAATAATCATTATTATAGCAATCTATCTCGAATATATCATCTATTTGATTCCTGTTTCTTTTTGTGATTGCTGACTTATAGATTGACCTCTTTCGCTTGGTACTATTTTATCGGACTTTACAAAATTAAAATTGTACCATTTCGCAGCTAGAATTCATCTTGCATGCACGTTATTTTGTGTATTTTTTGTGTCTATTACTCTTCTTTTGCTGTTTTATTACTGTTTTTTTAATCTAACTGATGATCAATCTACACACGCTTATTTGTTATTCGAAGAAATGATCATTGGCGAATTGTGGCCATCGCAAATGTTTTCACCAAAGAACTGCCTAATTTTGACACGTGACTATAGATTGTTTCCTTGACCAACTGAGACATCTCTTAGAAAAATTTAAGGATAATGTATTTTGATATTTCGTATACAAAAATGAGTTGTCAACTAAACAAATGCAATGGCGAATGGATAAGGGGAGACGTTATAATACGACTGATTGACTGTCAACTACTTCACTCACCACTGCTGAATTTTACCTAAAGTTATTTGAAAGTATCCACTGACTGTACAGGTTATAAAAGGATTATTCAGTTTTATTTTCTCAATGCGAGAAATATTGTGACGTCACAAACATCGTTCATTAAATTAAAAAAAACAGATATATTGAAATAAAATTGATGACTATAGATTGTTTCCTTGACCAACTGAGACATCTCTTAGAAAAATTTAAGGATAATGTATTTTGATATTTCGTATACAAAAATGAGTTGTCAACTAAACAAATGCAATGGCGAATGGATAAGGGGAGACGTTATAATACGACTGATTGACTGTCAACTACTTCACTCACCACTGCTGAATTTTACCTAAAGTTATTTGAAAGTATCCACTGACTGTACAGGTTATAAAAGGATTATTCAGTTTTATTTTCTCAATGCGAGAAATATTGTGACGTCACAAACATCGTTCATTAAATTAAAAAAAACAGATATATTGAAATAAAATTGAATATGTTTGTACAATTTATTGCTTTTTTTGCTCTTTTAAGTATTATATATTCTTCTTAACTATTAAATTATATGTAATTATTGTCTGAGAGATGAGACCTAATGTAATCTACCAGAAAGCCAACATCTCAGGCAGACACATCGCGCCATGTATGAAATAAGTTATAAAGTTTTGTCGATATTTCATTTTTTGAAATTTTGAATAACGGTTATTTAAAATATAGATTTAATAGACAAAAACTCTAATTTCACCTTATAGAAACTCAAATCAAAAGGATTTATAAAATTTCATTGCATAGTCTTTGAGATATTTCAGTGTAAAGTTGTATGTGACACTAATGAGGCTAAACAAATTATTATATAGATTATTATTATTATTATATTTATATTTATAGATAAGATATAATATTAAAATTCATTTAGTAGTAAAAGGAATGAAATACAATGAAGCTTGGTTATAATGAGCATCACAGGATTGTGAAGAATTGTGTATCAACCATTTTTGTTATATCCACAAACATAAAAACACCTAGAATTGGTCCTAGATCCTCCAAGGTGGTAATAGACTATGTTACCATATAGCCATCCAGCTGAATAAATTTAAAAAAAAAAAATTACATTTTTAATAAAAGTATTTCTAGCCAATGTATTATGAAAATAGCTTATGTTTGGAATATCATAAAGGCAATCACAAGAATGGATGATCATAATTCAAATTATCATAAGTACTCAGATAACCCTTGTGTAACATAGAAATTAGGTTTTATAAAATCTCATATAGTGCAAAATCATGTTATACAGAATTGAAGTTTATTGAAAATTTTAAACTATGCTATAGCAAAACCAAGTTCTATAAATAATGTATTGTGCAAGGGCTACCACAATTTTCTAATCATGTTAGAGCGAAACAGCGTTACTGTGTTATGTGGGGATTGTCTGTATTTATTTCTGATCTATGTTTATAACAAAAAAATTGCAGCTAATCTAGACAAAAAAATTAAACTAGATAAGATTTATGTTTCTAGTCATATGCCTAAATATACAAACTTAATTTCAAATTTATTAAACACAATAATTATATAAATATAAGCATATTCCAATATTTTCATAATCCATAGAAAATATCAATATTACAAGAAATTTAAAGATTTCATTATTTTAGGGGAGGAAAAAAAGATTAAAAATACAGAATTTTCTTTGATTACAATAATTGAAAATGATAAAGATAAGTAAATTTCCTCAGGCAATGCAAGATTAATAACTAAATTTATATATTATTTTTTAAAATATTCAAAATATTTGTAAACCACAAAATCAATATATATATTATTTCATTATTGAACAGAAAATCAAACTATATAATGTTATTAATAATTATGGTTATGTAAAACACTACGGTGGTACATATTCTAAAATTGGAACGATACAGAGAAGATTAGCATGGCCCCTGTGCAAGGATGACACGCAAAATCATGAAGCGGTTCCAAATTTTCCATTTAACATTTCAACAGGTTTGAAACAAGGAGATACCATCTCACCTATATTATTTAATATAGCATTGGAAAAAGTAATTCGAGAAACCATTGCAAAAGATGCTCATTGCTCTGCATTGTTCCTAGGTTATGCTGATGACATTAATATCATAGGAGAAAATGAAAATGATCTAAATAAAACCTCATAAACCTCAAAGAATCTGCAAAAAAAATTGGACTAAATATAAACCAAAACAGAATATTTAAAAGTTTCTAGAAAAAGCACCATTCATCCACCAACTATTAATCTTGCTGACATGACCTTTAGAAATTCAAATCAATTCAAATATTTAGGCTCTGTAATAACAAAAGACAACAATATTAAAGCAGAAATAAACATGAGAATTCAAGCAGGTAATAGAGCATATTTTGCTTTACAACAACCACTCTTGTCAAAAATACTTTCTTACACAACGAAAGCAAACATTTACCGAACACTAATCAGACCTGTCATACTGTACAGAGCAGAGACTTGGAGCATCACCAAAGCAGAGAAAGACCAACTGCAACACTTTGAGAATAAAATTTTACAAAAAGTCTATGGTCCTATTAAAGATACTGTGACAGGAGAATGGAGAAAAAGAACAATGAATTGTATTTACTCTATGGGAAGCCACTAATTTTAAGTGAAATCAGAGCCAGTTGTATCAGATGGCTAGGACACATGGAAAGGATGAATGAGGATCATCTAGTGAAGAGAACATTCAGTGAACTTTCAACTGGAAGACGACCTAGAGGTCGACCTTGAAGAAGATGGAGAGATAACATAGAGAAAGACTTGGAGTTGCTAAATGTAAGAAATTGGCAGGAAAAGACAAAGAACCGGAGTGAGTGGAGAGAGGTGGTGCTTGCAGCCAAGAACCTTGTAGGTTCGTGAAACTAAAGAAGGAGAAGAAGAAGAAAAAAAACCTGATAAAATGAAATTTACAAGAAAAAATAATCCTTTTATTTTAAAACAGTAATTTTGATTTAAAAAATATTTTAAGAATTTTGATGTAAAGTCAAATTTGAATAAATCAAGGGAATGCATTACTAAACAAATCTAAGTTTTTTTCCTCAATAATAATTTCATTATTTAAGTTCAAACATAAAATACAATAAATAAAATAAATCAGAATAGGTTACACAATCTATTTTACATTGTGTTTTTTCTTATTTTTCTATCAGATCGATTATCCGAAAAAATCATTTATCTAAACTACCCTTGATCCCAATTAGTTTGAATAATCATCGCTCTACTGCAGGGATGGGCAATTATTTTCTGCCGAGGGCTGGATAAACAATCTTCAGAATGAAGCAGGCTGTATAAAAATTTTATATCAAATCGTTACCTACTAAATACATCACTACTTCTAGATTCTTTTGGAGGACATTCTAATCTTTCTTGTAAAGGAAGGCAATCTCGAATGACAATTTGAAATCAAATGATATAATGAATCGACTGTTCAGTTATTTTAAAAGTAAGTTTTCACTCTCTTTAAACAATAACTTTCAATTCTTATTCCCCAAAAATACTTCAAATCGTATCATCTATAAAAATATAATTGACTGTAAACACTTTAAAAGAGCCCTTAGTTCTCTGAAAAGTCCAGCTATAGGACCAAATTTAATCCCTATAATATTTTTTAAAAAGTTATCCTTAGAGATTATAAATCATATTATTTTTGATTAATTATACTTAGAAAAAGTACTATCTATCTCTTTTTAACGACAGAAATTATTCACCAAGTCTCTTAGTGCATATTCGGCACACAGGAAAAGATAAAGAGAATTTGTTTAAATCAGTTGTTTATTTCCAAATTACAGTAAATGTTTAAATTATCAAAATTAAAAACTTTTTTTTAAAACATTAAAACTTTCTATATGTTAACTACAAAGTTTTTTTACAAATTCACACTGGCAAAATGCATTTCGGCCCTGTAGGCCCTCCTCAGTTGAAGTTAGTTGTGAATTCTTAATTTAACACTCCAACTCATAATTCTTTTAAAAAAGGTTATCTATCTTCTCAATTATAATATTAAAATTACAAATATACAAGTTGAAAGATTCAGTTGCCATACCTTTGTAATAAAATTAAACAATTTTTATTTCTCATCATAAGATCAACTAAAACTACTCTAAAATAACAAGTCAATACCTTTAATCATACTTATTATTTTCTTATAAAAGTTTTGTACGAGCATTTCTTACAGAATCAATTCCAGAAAATTATACT
>AYEL01061089.1:0-46363 GCA_000484575.1 Olivierus martensii | reverse complement strand
TATATATAAATTCTCGGAGGAATAAAACAACTATAATTTATTATATATAGTCTGTAGTTTTGTAATATAACATGCGATATCGCGCTTTAACTTTAATAATAATAATAAAAAACTTATTTTCTTGTTAATAATTTCAAGTCATTCATTTGATTTACGATGCATTTTAATTGAAATTTATCTAAAATTTTGAAATAATTTCCATATATTTTTTTTTATATATTTAGTAAAGTATATAGGGTAAAGTCGGGAGAGATGGTGCGATGGGAGAAACGGCACAACTAAGTATATTCACATTCTAGAGCCAAGATGATATTGTCATAATGATTATGGCATACAGTAATTGCCATAATCATGATTTCCATATATTTTTTTTATATATTTAGTAAAGTATATAGGGTAAAGTCGGGAGAGATGGTGCGATGGGAGAAACGGCACAACTAAGTATATTCACATTCTAGAGCCAAGATGATATTGTGATAATGATTATGGCATACAGTAATTGCCATAATCATTACCACAAAGTTTAAAAAACCACCTCACCCAATGTAGTTGGGTGAGGTGATTTTTTTAAAAATTGTTTATTTTGTTACTTTTTTTAATTTTGCTTAACTAATTTTTGACATTACTATTCGCATATGGTTCTATGTAAGCTATTTTGAATGATAAAAGTTTTTGATTATAATTATTAATAATTTTATCAGTAAACAAAAAAGGTGCGCCATCTCTCCCGATTTTACCCTAGTATAAATTTTTGGAAATATTTTTATATACTTACTTTTATTCCTATCGCCATTGTATCGCTCTTCTAAAACACACCTCGACAACCAAAAATAACCGTAGCATTCAAATTTTATAGATTGATTTCATAAAAAAACTACTTATCTATTAATTTCGAAGTTTTATGATATCATTATAAGTTGATAACCTTCGAAATTTAAATCTTTTAAACTGTCGTGCATGAGTAATATCATATTCATACGAATGGATTTTTCTGTAAAAAATGATCATAATGCCATTGATCGTCAATAAGAACTCTACTTACATTTTTAAAATAAAAATGATAAAAATTAATTTAATCCATAAATATTTTCCTTTTTATATTTTATTAATGAAATATTTTTAAATTATAAATTATAAAAGTGATTTAAAGATAAATTAAAATCACATTTATCGATTTGTTTTAAATACTCCTCGACGTTTAAAGCTTTTATAAAAACAAAAAATGTGCTTTAAATTAGAACTTAATCAATCAGAACTATCGAATAATAAAATATAATTTTTATGTGCTATTTATTTTAAATATATCTGTACAAAATCAACTAAAACTTTTTGTTTTTACGAATATAGGTCTAGCAAGATCTGCATTTTAATCACGGAATCAGTCCAAAACGCATTAATGAAGATGAATAAAGGTAAGATTTAATCAGTAAATTATGTTAACTATTTAATTAAGAATTTAATATCACTAAGACATAATTCACGAAATATGCTTCATTAGGTTCAGTTTCATTTATAACTGTTAAATAAACTTAAACATGAAAAATCGAAATAATTGGATTATCATTTATTGTAGAAAAATATTTAATATTAATGGTGCTCCTTAGAGAGATGATGTTATTGAGATTTCCAGTACTCGGATTGATAGATTTTTTTTTTATATAGGTGGCCTGATATGGCGATTTTCTGTTAAATTGCATAATATATTACTTGTTACTCCATAATAGATTTAACGAAATATGATCTCAGTAACGGAAAAGTTATGGAATTCCATGAAATATCAAGAATTAAATCTCTTATTTTATAATCCTAAAATAAACTTTATTGAGATTACATATAATTACACAAAAACTGATATTAAGAGCTATTTTTCATTAGAAACTTGAAGATTTTAATTTTTAGAAATAAAATATTTAACAATGAACCCAGCCACCACCATGGGAGACAGTTTTGCCTCATAATAAACAATGCCGACCTCATTTGAATGGGACAATCAAGGTTTGTGAAAGAAGAAGAAGACAGTATTTAACAATGAAAAAATTTTTAGAAATCTACATCATCATCATCAGTTTAATGATAACGAATCGTCTAAACATATAATGGAGGAAAATTTTCTGCATTATACATTTACAATATTCTCTTTCTATGAATTTACAGAAATGTTTGATATTATTTCAAAATTTTTATATTTAAAAATAATTTTTGATAAACGTTTTAACAATATCGTCCTAATTATTTAAGAATTAAATTTTCTTTAAGCGAGAAGATTGTATGTAAAGAACTTGATAAAAAAAAAGAACCGACAATTTTAAGATGAGTTTAGTGATTTCGTATTTTCATTTTTTTGTCATTAGTGAGAAAATTAGGAAAGTGGAGAGTATAACAACACTAATGGCCTGTAGCAACAAAAATTATCATGCTAAAAATATTTTAACACAAAATAGCATTGTATAATAGTATAAAAAGCTTCATAGTTTTAATATCGGACCATCAGCTACCAACCGAGACTATTCGATGATAGCAGAGGCGAATTTAAAATTTAATAACGACAAACTAGGAAATATTGAACTATCTGAGTATTATTAATTTTCTGTTAAATATACAATATCAGTTTTGATATTTTATTCATATTTATATGATTATATCGCTCCGATTACTCCGTTTCCATATAAGATTGTTGATTTTTTCATCATTTTTATCTGGTATAATGCCGTTTCGAACCGAATGTCAAAATGTTGTTTGTTCCTGAGCTTAAAAAATGCAATAGTCATTTTTAAATCTCCTTGCCTATCTTTCGATATTTTTCAAAATAAATCTAACATGCTTTACAATATTTTACATTTTCACCAATGTAATAAAATATGTTTTTATAATACGTTTTAAATTAAGGTTTTACACGAAAAATAAAATTTCCTCGCAATTAAACTAATATAATTTGTGATTTTTTTCCTTTTTAATTAGTTTGCTTATAAAGTTTCTAAATTAATCAATAAATTATTAAATTAGGAGGTAAGAAAAAAATATATTTCTCTCTCACATAAAACATTACCTAGATCAATGTTTAAGTTATGGTATTAAACACTAGATGACTAATGACATTCAAAGATTAAAATATCTATAACGGATTATTATACAATGACTTACAATAGTATTTAAAATAATGTTTTACGAATTAGAATTTATTGTTTAAAATATCACATGAGAATGATAACTAAAAATTACAAGCCAATCAATTTCATTCTATAAAACATCTATGGATCATTGAACCCATATCAATGCTAGGCTAAAGCATCCTTCAAATGACTTCTTTATACTATAGTGTTTACTCTTAACATTTCAACAAATTAATACATTGTTAAGTCTAATCCAATCAATTTCATTCTATAAAACATCTATGGATCATTGAACCCATATCAATGCTAGGCTGACTTTTTTATACTATAGTGTTTACTCATAACAATGTATTAATTTGTTGAAATGTTAAGTCTAATATAGTTAAAATTACATCAAAATTTTTAACTCGGGGACGCATCTCTATAACCGAATAGACAAAGTATGTGGATCAATGAGTCTGACTTTGTACCTAATCAAAAAAATCTAATAAATGTAGAACCCAAAATATTCAAGTGGAAGGGCTTATCATGCAGCCAACTTTTTAACTCGGGGACGCATCTCTATAACCGAATAGACAAAGTATGTGGATCAATGAGTCGGACTTTGTACCTAATCAAAAAAATCTAATAAATATAGAACCCAAATTATTCAAGTGGAAGGGCTTATCATGCAGCCAATGGCAACTTTGAGTATAATGCAAGATGATGTAATCCTATAGCTCTCATAAATTTGTTTTTGATGTCAAAATGGAGTTGTAATAAAAGTCTGGTTAGTTGATTCGAAATCTATCACAATTAGATGCCTTGCTTTAATTCTTTACACACTTTACGGATAATCCCAGATAAAAGTTTTTCATAAAATTTGTTTTTGATGTCAAAATGGAGTTGTAATAAAAGTCTGGTTAGTTGATTCGAAATATCACAATTAGATGCCTTGCTTTAATTCTTTACACACTTTATATGAAAAACTTTTATCTGGGATTATCCGTAAAGCTTTAATCATTAAAATGAAAAATCATGGTAATCATCAATGAAAAAAAATGAATAATCATGAAAAATCATACCATGGTAAATCGCAATTTGGATAATTAAAAGGCATTATAGAATGTGTGTGTATAGATTTATTTGGTTTAACAAAATCATTTATTTATTTTATGGATGAAATCAAACCAGATCACTGTATAATTGATTTTAAAATATTGAGTGGCCACTTATATTTAGGAAATAAGAAAAAAGCAAAATTATTCACAAAAAATTAAAATTTAGTGAATAAAAAAAATAAAGATAATTAAAGTCTATATTTATGGATTTAATTATGAGAACAAATCTTCAACTTAACCAAATCTGTCATTAAATTAATTAGATTGAAATCATTTACAAAGTATCATTCCCTATATAAAAATTGTTTTAAAATAATAAATTTAAAATTGCAAATTTTTTATAGATACAAAGCAGAAATCCTTATTAATATAAATTATCTTAATCATAATAAATAAATCAAAAGGAGTTTCAATTAATTTTAAAAATATTGAGTGGCTGTCATAGTTTGAATATCATATTATGTTTGAACAGATATTTGCTCCTAATAAATGCATTATTATTATTAATTGCAACAGCCATAAAAAATATTCTAAACATTATTCAGGAAGATTACAATTGATAGAATTGTGGCCATTTCAACAAAGACTATCTGATTTTATTCATCCAGCAGTTAATATCCAATATAATATTTTTTGTCTGAAGTAGAATACAATAAAAATTTTTTACAATGACATTCGTAGCAAATATACATATTTACTATCGTTAATTAAATATTAAACTATTTAGGAGCATTTTTATTTGCACAAAATGCCTTCAATGAAATTTGTTCAAGGATTTTATATTTTCGGAAGTCTTATAGTATTTGTGTGAAGATTAAATTAATTAATCTTATATAAAATTTTTCGATTTATGAATTTAAATGGAATTTGATATTTACAAGAAAATATTTAAATAAATACAAAAAAACATTAATTTAAGGTAAATTTATTTATCAACTCTGCCATTTTTTTTGGCAATTAACAAATTGAAATTTTTTTAACAAAATCATATCAATCAAAATCTAATTGTCAACATTATCAAATGTAAAAAATCTAAATATATTACATTTAACTGAGTAAATTTGCATCAAAGTAATTCTAATAATGCCCAAAATCATAAACAAGAGCATTTAGAAATATTCTATTCACACATCTACAAAATGAGGCTCATTTTACAAATGCATCCTCATTCTATTCTATCTTATTATACAAGCTCATTTTTAATCACAGAAACTTAGGCAATAACAATAAATTTTTTTTTATAAACTGCCAATTACTATTCGAGATAAAAAAATTAGATTCAATAGAATATTAGGAAAATAGTTTGTTCCTGTGAAATATGTAATAATATCATCTTTGAATGGAAAATAATTATATTTATCAATTATTTTTCACAAAGCTCTTCTTTTGTGCTTTACATTAAACAAATCAGTAGTGTAAACATACTTTTTTCTTTATGTAAATAGATAAAAATTGATTACATATGAAAATGCAATACAAAAAATTTTTATCATCAAATTTCTGTAACAAAGTTAGTTGGTCCTCATTTTCTTTAACAAAATTAAAATTTTTAGTGATTAATACCTATATTAATTACTAAACTATTGCTGACTTTTTTGAATAATATACAATATCTTTATATATACTAAATATTTAAATAATTTAACTGTATAAAATTCAATATTAAACTAAAGTATAAATTATATTTTGATATTCATAAAATAAGATTTTTTTAATGTTGATATTTATGCATTCCAATTTTTCTTTCCACAAATAAATTTTATATATATATTTAATGCCAATTATCTATAATAACAATTATTATTATTATTATTATTATTATTATTGCCTAATGATTAAAGCTAATATGCATTGAATTTGCACTCTAATGCAAAAATGCATTTTAGGAAAATTCAATAGTTGAAATCACATTCTGTTTGATATATAGTACCACATAAAAATTTTAATAAAAATCTTCGTTCACAAAACACATTGCATTCAAAAATCATGAAAAGTCTCAGAAAAATGGAATGATTATAAATATTGGAATTTTATTTTTTTATACAATAAAATTGTTATAAATTATTGCACAAAAATTGTTATACTGTATTTATAAAATTAACATAGAATATCTCTCAAAGGATAAATATCCAAAAGTCAGATGTCCATTTACCTTGCATATTTTAAAATAATTACAAAAGTTTCAATATATTAAATTCTACTGAATGACTATTTTAAAACACTTGTATAGAAAAAACTTTTTTATACAAATGCAAGATGAGCAATCACACTCAAATGAGAATGATATTTCAAAAATCTTGTCTTTATTTTTACAATTACAATGATTTAATTTCTAATCGTTTCCAGTAATGGCACGTAGAAATAGAGGCACATTTGAACACAAAATTTACAGATGGACAACTGAGGCTTTGTTCTTCAGCTGTGGATACATTATATTTACTGTCAACACAATTGGCACTGGATCTTAGTGCAGTTAATAGATGATAAATCATTTCTCATTTTGTTCTAAATGAGATGCAATTTTTTTCCGCTGATCTCTTAAGAGATAGCGTAAAGTCTTACTTGCTACTTCAGGATCAGCTTCTTCTTCTACATAAAGATAAATAAATTTTTATTAGTAAAATTTTGGATGCAACATTAAAAACAATGCAAATTTGAGCTAAGTAATATTGTATTTCAATTTATATCTGAAATAAAAAGAATTAAGAAAATAAACAAATTATTTAAATTTATTCAAAAATACAGTATTATGATTAAAAACTAATTTAATTTTTTCATAGTGTGTTTTCTCATATTCCAATTTCAAATAAATCCGTAAAATTTATAAGCAGCCAATATATATAAAGATTAATTTCTCATTCTATATTTTTATTGTATATATATTTTATCAAATTGAAATATATATATTTATCATAAATATAAATGATAATGTATATATATTTATTTATCGATTAGCGCGAGAAATTCGTGGAATCAATTATTCGCGCTAATCGAGGCCTACCTGTATTACAAATTTTTCAATTCTGATTTTAGCTACTGTCAATTAGTATGTTAAATTAAGAAATTAGAATTGCTTCAATCTGAAAAATATATAGCTTAATAATAATATCCCATTTCTAATGAAGAAAATTTAAAAATACAAACTGAAAATATGGAAAAAGTATTTGTGCAATAGATTAGAACTAAGTTTTATAAAATCATATAGCATGAAATTAAATGGAATGTGTTCTGAAAAAGAGTTTTGTTGTTATATTTGAATAGAGATTCTGTAAAGCAAGATTATACATTGAATGTTTGTATGTACAGTTTGTTTGTTTGTACAGTTTTAACTTATTCTATTGGATGACTAAGATAAACATCAACTTGCTTCCTTTTCTAAAATAATAAACAGAGTCTCCTTTTGACAAAAAAAAAATATATATATATATAATAAAACTAGGAGCAAAAACAAAACTTTCAGCATGTTTTTATCATAATAAAGCTATAAGCTTTCCTTTAAAAAAAATATTTATGAAAAAATAATTAGGATAAAAAAACAGATTTTTTCATCTGAAATGAGGAAAATATTCACTTTCAAAACTATAAATATTGTAAATATTTAGGATAAATGAATGATTTCTACATTAAAAAAAAAATCATAAATAATGTCCTAGAGCAAAACTGTAAACTTGACATCTGTTGAGCCTCAGTGTGTTAATCACAATTGAATCATAGAATATGATCAAACATCAATGAGAACATGAACATTCAGCTTATCTCACTTGCACTCAACACAGTTACTATGATAAATCTAAGCATTCAGTGACTTTACATTACCAGGTTCTGGAACATAGCTACTTATGAAGTGTTTCTATGAGAAAACATCAGAGCTAGATACCAGATCTGATAATCTGGTAAGTTAAAAAAAAGTGAGAAATTCTGTATAATTAACATTAAACAAACTCATGGGAATGATTCTTTACATTTGGAGCAGTACAATAATCAGTGAATATTTATGAATATAATGCTTCCTTTATTAATTTATTTTCAAAATTAAATATTATGTATAAAAATGTAATTAATTTACAAAGATCATTATTAGTATATTGAAATTAAAGTTTTTGGATTATCAACTCACATTTTCTCATAATAAAGTCAGAAGATTGCACAATAGAAAAATTTTTGGTAATTTCCATTTACCACATTAACCCCAATAAAAGCTATCTCTGTAATTTATATTATTTTACTAATTTTTTTTATTTTCAAAATTAATTTTGTCAAAATTAAGTTTTTAGCTTAAAATTTAAGCCAAAAACTTAACTGAATGTGGCATTAAATATAAAGTTACTATATTTTATCAATTCTATAAAAATCTAATCTTTTGATTACAAACACACACATTACATTCCTTATAAGAATATTCATAAATAATTAGATAAGTGGCATTTTGGCATTTTAATTTCAATATAAGATTTTGTTACATTATAAATTTAATAAATCTTAGGAAAAATGATGCTATGCTTATAATCAGATTAGAAACATCAATGTAATTTTATAAACACAGATTTTTAGAATAAGCTTGACTTTTTTTAATTTGTCACTATATTTTCATATACTATTTTGATCTAAATAATTTCATATACAGCCATTACCTGACTTATGTAAAGGTTATGTTTTTCATAACTTTACATAAATCAGGAATGGCTGTATACAGAATAATATATTTCAATTACTTAAATTTAAATTGAACAACATAATTTATTACCTGCTAAATAAAGAGGAGAATGAGTACAAGTAATCTGATTCAAATAACAAGGTCTAATTGATGGACTAGGTGGCAATATGTATATTCTGAAAATATAACAGTTACTGTATTATATTAAGAACTGGAGACATTCAAAAACCAAATTTCTTAATCAATTTGAAAATCTTAATTTTCTAATAAATTAATTTCTTACGTTTTTAATGTTTCTGAACATATTCTTGAGAAAGCTTTATGTACAGCTGTCCTAGTATATATAATTTCAGGTTTAGCCTGTAGAAAGATGTTTTAAGACATAACATATAAATTAGTTTCTTGCTAAACAAAGATTACAGAAAATCAAAAAATAATCTATGGCCAAATATGAAATTATTCATATGAAAAAAAAAAAAACAGAGAAAGAAGGAATGTGTAGCACTTATTTTTAAATATGTGATTTTTAATTTAAAGCATCATTTTTACAACATATTAATTGCATCATATAGATATATTAATATATTTCTGTTTAATCTGAATTATTTTATTCTGCTACCATCATCATCAGAATAGAACTAAATGCAACAAATAAAAAAATTTTTTAACACACATTTCATCAAGATTTTTATTAGATACCATTAGTTAAATAAAAAATAATCAAATAGTAACACAATATATTTATCAAGGAATCCACAAGCACAGCAGGAAAAAGGCACAATTTATTATTAGATATTTAGTACATATACTAATAACAACATCAGATTAGTATATGTATTAAATATTTAGTAGTAAATTATGGATTTTCCCTGCTTAAAGTACTTGTGGATTCCTTGTATTTCTTATAGGCAGCAAAACTTTATAATTTATGATATTCAATACTTTTTATTCTACATTTATCAATTTGATGCTTGATTTTTTTCTATTATTATAATAAAATTAATCTTTTATTTTTCTGACAAATATAGTTAATAAGAAAAATCAAATAATATTTTTGGAGAACGTGATTATTATTAGCTAATAAAATTTAAGCATCATAAAACATTTTAAATTGAAATATTTTTAAAATATTAATTTAAAAAGAAAATCTTTGTATTTTAAGTCATAGTTTTAATTATTAAAATTCTCAATAATTTCATTATAAACTTCAAAAAATTCTGAACAAACATGAACATAACTGAAAAATATTAGTTGCTGCAAAATTTTCACATATCATTCTGATAATTCAATAATACTATCTAATATATACATACTCAACAACATGAGTAAATGAGTAATAGATTCCCAGCTGTAACTGCTGAGTATATAAACTTCAAATTTGGCATCAACCTAAAATCTCATTTATTATTTTAAAAATCCCAAAAAATTAGAAAAAAAATTTGTCATTGATAGATGATACAATATTCTTCAGCAATTCTATTTTTAAAAATTACACCTATTATTATTGAGTTTATTTTAATTATTAACCTTAAATTATTTATTTTTGTAATTAAAAATACTTAAAGAATAATAAAATACTAATTAAAATTAAAAATTTAGTCATCGTGATGAGTTAAAATTAACTTTTATTTTTTATGCCATATTTGACAATCAATCTAACTTCCACACCCTTAGCTGTGGATGGTTTATAATTTCTATTTTAAACAGTTTTTCATGATTAATCCTTAATTTTTGTAAGCTATTTCTAGTGTTTAAATTAGTATGCAAAAATAAAAATTTTTCCCAATATAATGATTAAGTCTTCAGAAATGTTTCATTTGTAGACAAATACCTCTGAAGCTCAGTTCGCTGGCATTAAGGCAAATTGAGCTTAAGATTCTAAAAAGCTTTTTAGAATGTTTATGCTTAAGAAACTTGTACTGATGAGGAACCTATCACTGGTCCAAAAACGTTTTACGAAATTAAAATTTCTATGTTACTTGCTACTAGTGCTGTTATGAACTCTGTTATTGTATAAAAGTAAGTGGTTTTTCTAATTACAATTTCAAAAATCAATTTTGCAATTGTTCTGTATAAATTTGTTAGCTATATTAGCCTAGTCTGATAGTCCTAGACTTATGATCATTCATACTTACAACAATGATGTAATCAGTAAATTGTGATAGGTCAATGCAATTTATAAAGGTTCAATTTTCTGACCAATGTCTATTATACAAAAAGCATCCTTTTTGTGTTTATTAAGTTTATTACAATAAAGTAAATGTAATAATAATAAATATTGGTAATGCATAATCCATAAGTTTTGAGCATTTCTGATTTATAATCACTCCAACTTAAGATGGTAAGGTTCGAACCATAAGTCCAGCTTTAAGTCAAGTACCTATTTGTATTTAATTACTATATAGGGTGTCCACTTTGATGTGCATCATAAAAAAATTTATTCAATTTTAGATTATGCCAATTTCCTGCTCCTTTGGTGCATTAGTGTAAATAAAAATGATTGTTAACAAAAATCTCTGATGTGACAAAATAGTTTTTATAAGTTGGTTGTTTGAATAGATTATGAGAAAAATGATAATCAAATATGAGATCAGCTGAGTAGCAGCATGCTAAACTTCCATCTAAGAAACTAAATTTTATTCTGGGTTCAAGATTTTTCAGAAGGGATATGGGCATAGCATGTTGAAATCCATCATTCAATATTGGAGAATCTCATCAGAGATGCCATTGATCCCATGACAGACTTAGAAATGGCCATTGTGATATTGTGTGTAAGATTAGGCAGCATAATTGAATTAATCACCAACTAGTTCAAAAGTTGTTATAATTATGATATTAATAATGTATGGAAAACTTTTATGATAAACTAGGATATAGTTTAGTTGCTAAAGAACATTTAGATAGTGAGGATATTTTAATATTTGAAGGCTATTTTATTTTAGCTAACTTAATCTAATAAGAATAATTATTTTGATAAAAATTAATTTATATAATTTATTTTAAAATAGTATAAATATGAAAATGAAAACTTAGAATTTTTGTTACCTTTTGAATCTGTAACTTTTGTAGATGAATTATTTGAAACTTCTTTGGTTGTTTGTTCACTGGTTCCATCAACTTTTTGCCTCCTCTTGTCTAAAATAGATTTCAATTCTTGATGCTTGTATGTTTTAAACTGCAAAAAGAAGTATTTGATTTAATTTTTTTATTAACTTAAACCAATTTTTGATTTATTTATATTATATATTCTTTTCAATGAAAAACAAACTTACTCCACAGATATTCTTTTGCACTGTTAAATGACTATTAAGCCTTGCTCCTTCTTCATGACCCAAATATTTTTCCATTTGTTCTTTTGTAAGTTCAAACATATTTTCACCATTCATTTCTTTGAGAACTTTTAATGTTCTGTTTAAAATTTAAGTTAAAATGAATTATTTAGCATGTGTATTTAAACTCACAATCTTAAAATTATTGAGATTAAAATGATTAAAGTATTAGATAATCATTTCCAATTAATATTTTTCAATAAATTCATGAATTTGTTAAAATTATTAATACTCCTAATGAATCAGAATAGTTCATTTTAAAATTAGTTTCTTAAAATGATATAAATAAATATAATATAATATGCTACTACTTTGACTAACACAAATAATTCACTTAAATTATAATAATAATCTAAGTACAGTCAAACCCCGATTAAGATGCCCTCTGTTAAGCCGCCACCCTCGCTGACTGCCAAGAAATTTGGCGGACTGGATCTTCCTTCTGTTAATGGAATAGGCAAACCCCGATAAGACGCTATCCTCCAGTAGAAATGTCTAAACAAATATTCCTTTTAGTATATAGGCAAACCCCGATAAGACGCTATCCACCAGTAGAAATGTCTAAACAAATATTCCTTTTAGTACTGCATTTGTCCTCATTAATCCACCAGGGGCATGTAAGGTAATTTACATTCCAAAGTTCATCAGTACTGTATATACAATATTAAAAGCTCTCTGGATTCATTTGTATCCAACAGGGGAAGAGATAGAGTTAATAATGTCTCTTTAAGCCTGGTTCACACCTAGGTTGTAGAAAATTTAAGATTGTAAGAACCAGATCGTTTCCATTGTTTATTGTGTACCAAGTAAATAAAGATACTGTGCAGTAAGCTGTGTACATTGTGTTTTACAGAGAACTCAAAGTAGAGGATCAGAACAGCAGATGGACATGCTTTCTATATTGTACTGTACATACTCAAAGTAGAGGATCAGAACAGCAGATGGACATGTTTTCTATATTGTACTGTACATATACTATACTGTATACAATTTTTTAGAAAATAAACTAATAATACTAATACTATACTGTATACAATTTTTAAAGTATATAATTTTTTAGAAATGTTAAGTTTGAATGCTAAATATAAATGTACTATATTTCATTAAATTTAATAAATTCAATTTCTATACTACACATGTTTTCGATAAACCGCCAACCCCGATTAGCCACCAAAATCGTTGCAGAATGGATAGTGGCGGTATTTTATTAAATTTAATAAATTCAGAGTTCATTTTCATTTCTATACTACACATGTTTTTATAAACCGCCAACCCTGATTAGCCACCAAAATCGTTGCAGAATGGATAGTGACATCTTATTGGAGTTTGACTGTGTTAATATTTTAATTAGATAGTTCATTTAAAAATTACTATTTTGCAGGGTTGGCTTAACTTGATAAGCAGATGATGCACCACATCGGTGTGCCTTCAGAAGAGGGTGCCAAAATTATCATTTTCTGTATTGAGAAAATGATAATTTTGGCACCCTCCTTCTGAAAGTGCCCTGATATTATAAACTGCATCAGGGCACTAGGACCCCTACAGCCAATACTGTACTTTGTTAATCCAACTGTAATTTACAGATAGTTCTTAACTTTAAGAGTTAATTCATTCAAGAAATGAGCTAGTAAATTAAAATCTTGAAAAACCAAGAATTAATTCCCCATATGCATAATGTTAAAAACAGAAGTTGTTCTCAACAATGCATTTTAATCACAATAAAATTGAATAAAGGTCAACAAAATCAATAATACATGATGAAACAATGATTCATTTATCTAAATAAATGAATTTATAGCCTTTAAAATTAAGCAAATTATAGGAATACCTCAATTATCGCAGTTATTGTTGCCATGACAAATACTGCAATAATCGAATCCGCGATACCAGGATAAATAAAGCATGTAAAATGGGTGATCATTGCCAAGGATTTTGCAAGAAATGGATTTTTCAGGAAAAAAGAAATGTGTTAAACGTGCCAATCTTCTAAGCTGATCACCTTACGTTTCTTCTTTATAGTTATAGACTTGATATCATCCTTGTTTATTTTAGCATTCATTGTAGGTGTAAATAAGAAGAGAAATATTCACATGAAGTACCGGCTCTAGAGGTCTCGGCGCCCGATGCAGCTTTCTTGTAACATCTACTCAGCAATATACAATATTGTTGAGTAGCAATGTTGAGAAAATAATAATTTTGACGCCCTGATGCGGTGCATCATCTGCTTACTGGGTTAAGCCAGTCCTGTCCACAGGTCCTTCAGGTAAAAGCGGGCAATTACTGATGAGTGGTGAGCAAGTGCCATCGGATAAAACGAAGTGCTAAAGAGATCAAATGTAATTCTGGTTGCATATATAGTGCAAAAGCGGGCAATTACTGATGAGTGGTGAGCAAGTGCCATCGGATAAAACGAAGTGCTAAAAAGATCAAATGTAATTCTGGTTGCATATATAGTGCGCTATATCTTGAGGCCGCAATAATTCGAGTAAATATAATTCTGGTTACATATGTAATGGGCTACATCTCAAAACCGCGATAATTCGGAATTTGAGCGCAATAATTGGAATTTTGGTATCAAATTATAAACCGCGATAAATCAAGAATCACGATAATCAACATATTCCTGTATAATAATTAATATGACATAAATAATTTCTTTACTATAGAATTTTTATTCTTCATTATTATTGACAGATAAGTAGCTTATTATTAGCGATAAATCAAGAATCACGATAATCAACATATTCCTGTATAATAATTAATATGATATAAATAATTTCTTTACTATAGAATTTTTATTCTTCATTATTTATTGACAGATAAGATGAGCTTTAATGCAGATGAACTATTATCTTAGGCACAATCTGGGAATAGAAGTTATTTATATACTATGCCAATAACACAAGAGGGTCATGCTTCTTTCTCTTCTTGGCTACCATTTTGAATTTTCTAATTTCGAAGCAAACAATAGAATTTCTGCTACAAAATCACCTGTACTGTATTGTATAGCTATGTATGTGGTTTAAATGCTTTTTTACAAATGTTTAGAATTTATTTATTGCAATTAATGTTCATATTTTTGATTTTTTGTATACTTTACATTTGAAAAAAATTCATAAATCTGGGGACTTCAAACTGCAAATTATCTGTATTTATGAAAAAGTATTAAAAATTTTACTTATAAAACTTTTTTTATAAAGTATAACATAAATATTTATAAAAATAATTATATGATAATTAATTGCTAAATATTTACCTTGATGAAAACCCTTTTACTTCTAACCAACTCTGGACTTCTAAAGAAGTACTTTCAGGTGTTATATAAATACAATGCATATGTTTTAACTGTTGTATACTGGCTAATTTTTTATGTGATTTAGGTCCTAATGTCATTCTTTCTTTGAGTTCTTCCTGAAGCATGTTTTGGGCATCTTTAGGTTGTTTTTGTGGTTTAGCTGGCTTTGATGGAGGAACTAAATTTAAATAATAATTGTTTTTAGAATATATTTTTATAGATATTATTTTTAATAATATTCTAAAATCATTAACAGAAAGTTTATTATATATTTTGGATTAACCTATCAACCTCCAACAATAATAAGTGTTACTTTAAGTAAAAAACTTCAAAATAAGTCAGAACAACAAAGTATCTTTGAATATTTAAAAATATTTTAAATTTATTTTTAGTTTTAACAGCATTCAAGCATCTTTCATTTTGATGCATGCCTGTTTTTTAATCAACCACATTATTGATTTCATGCTGTTTCACATGAAAAATAAAACAGATTCTTCCCTTTCTAATCTACATTTGTGAATAAATACTTTTATCAAATAAGGCCAGGGAAATTCAGCATCAGTGAGCAAGTAGTAGATAATCAATCAACAGAATTATCATTTGAGGACAACACAATATTGAAAAGACTGCATTTTAAACATTCTAATTGACTGCATTCCAAATTGTTTACACTTTAGAACAGGGGTGGCCAACCCAAATGACCTTGCGGGCCACTTCAGAAAAACATTATAATCCCGCGGGCCACATATAAAAATATATATCTTTATATTAGATTTGGACCCATTACAAACATTTATTGGAGTGAAAATTTAAAACACAATGAATTATTATTATTGTTTTTATTATTTTTCATGTATACAAACATAGATAATATAATAATAATAATGCAATGATCGAATACTGTTTAATTTATTTAATTAGTGAGATATTTGTTTCTCAACTCTTTCACTTAGTTTTTGCAAGTCAATCTCAATGCGTGTATTTGCACATCGTAATTGATGTTGCAGATTTTTGTCCGTTATGTTTGAGCACGATTTATGTTTGATAAATTTCATTTTCGAAAAAACGATTCGCAGGTTTAAGTTGATCCAAAAGTGTTTTTAAATTTCGTACATTTATATATAATATGAATAATAATAAACTTCTATAGCAATTACTGACTATCCTATTTTTGAATCAATAATTATTAAGCTATAAGAATTTTTATTTTATATTTATTGAAGAAATAATCATATTTCGTCAGTTTTAAGCAAATAAACTCAGACAATTTAATAATTTTTCTCTGTATAAGATTAAAGAAAAGCCTCTGCCTCTTCTCTGCATTATGGTAAATTATAATTATATATATATTTATTTATTGTAAGATCATGAAATGCTTTATTTTAGATCTTGTTTTAAAAAATCGATTATTGAAGTAAATTTGTTTTCATCTTCTTAAGATGATATTGGTCACAACGTTAGAAAAAAATAGTGGATGATAGAATTTTTCAAATTGATTTATCATCGCCATTTTTCAATGGATTTGAATAAAATTTAGAGCGTACTAATATATAGCAAGATAAAGAGCAGATAAAAGTTGCAAAATTCAGTCTATCATTTTGACACAAGATGCAATTCAATTGAAGTTTTTTAAATTTACTTATTTTGCATTTATTTTTTGGCGAATTTGAACGAAATTTTGTTTATTGATTATCTTCATATGATTTGTTGGCTTCAATTTTTATGAAAGCGGTTTGGAAAAAGCATTTTTCACAATTTATTCAGACTTGCTAAAACATATATTACATAAATTGAATTATAAGAATATGCAATATTTTTAACAGAATGAATATATCATAATGTATTTTTAATTCATATACCATACAATATCGATAATGAATAAACTGAAAATTTATGTTAATAAATTAGTGCTAAATATGTTTATGATGGATATTACTAAATGTTTTAAAATTACTTTATATATTTTAATGAAGACGATAGAAAGATCCAAATATATAACTGAAAAATAAAAAAACATTATCTACCAGTTTAGTGAGATACTCTTATCAGGAAATGTATTGAAGGTCTGCGGAAGGAAGAGAAGTATGACATTTTTTCCTTCCTCTTTCTATAGATCTAGTCTACGTCAAAATTTTCTATATTCGATAAAGTTCAATTTAAAAAATATCCTCTTGTTATTTTTCTCTTTTTCTTCATCGAAGTTTTAAGCATTGAATGAATTTCATGATCTAAATACAATGTATAGTTTTAATGATATAAATAAACAAAACATATTTTTAATAATATTTCATCTACGAGTTCTGTTCCTTAATTGCTGCAATAATTTTAATAATGTTGGTATTTTATTCAATATCAAGAACTTTTATTTATTTTTATAATTTAGAAAGAAAATAATTAAAACAATAGATTAAAAACATGGATAACTGTGATATTGTTTTTATTTTCTTGCCTGTGAAAACAGCAATGTTTATGAAAATTTATAATTTATTTTTAACATTATTAATCATTTATAAAATTAAAAAAAACAGTAAGCATTATATCAAAATTTAATAAGGAATATAGTTATTAAATTAATCGAAATAAAATTTTTTTCAGAACAATAATGAACTCATTACATTATTTTCAGTTTATTATAAAATAAATAAATACAGTTTTTTTCTTCCATCTGATATTTTTAATGAAATACAATATATCATCAATTATTGTATTGATAAAAAAATATTCATAAACATTAGGGAAATTATTTCTTAATATAAAATCAGTATCTTTTCAATTCTATTAACTAAAGGCTTTATAAAATTTTAGAATATCATTTTTGTAATTAATACGATAATTAATTTGTTTTTAATCATTTATATATACTGTATTATTTATTTTTTATATTTTTCTTGTTATAAAATGAATGTTTTATATATTAGCATTTTAAAAATCTTTTATCATATTCTTTTTATTTGTATCGTAAATACTTATTTAAATATATAATTAGAGATATAAAATGAGATTATGCATTCATACGTATATATAAATATATATATGTAAGTAATTTGTGCATATGTATATAACAATATTTATCAAATTTTAAATAAATTTTTGTATCAAAAAGTTTTAAAATAAGAATGTTTTGTTACAAACCAAATTGATTGTTTTTATATATAAAAACATAAAATTTCTCAATGTAAAATTATTATTATTTTACCATTTTAACAAAAAGAAGCAATTTACTAAGAATGGTGAATAAATTATATTTTATTCAAATTTAGCACATTTGCGTCACGATTTCATGATCGTTATTTCTCGGTAATATGATCATAATTAACGATTTGCCTTATTTAAAATAATATATAGGCTACAGAATAGCGAATTCTCATTGATTTGCAGAACATTTGAGAGATTCGTGTATATTTCTAAATATAGCCTCTTTATCCGCCAGGTCATAGCAATAATGTCATCGATCTGTTTGCAATGGAAATTATAAGTAATTTCAAATAGCATTTTGTTGAAAATACATACTCAATTTATTATATCCGTCTGATTGTTACATTCTTAACATTTATTTAAAAAAAACTGTATATACCTTTAAAAATAACAATCAAATTTTAGTAATGAGTTTTATTTAAATATCTAAAAATAAATTCAATAGCTATTATACTAAATTTATTTTTAGATATCCTGTAGCAATAATTAAACGTGGTTAATTTTAATCGAAATTAAATCTATAAAACTAAGGCAAATCATTGTATTATATTTAAATGAAATTAAGTTTTTTATTATATGTAATTTTTGTCGATAATTAAGAAAACTGTGTGTTTAGTTTGCCATTTAGATTAATTTTATAGCTCGAATAATTTCGAATAACTACTTAATAAAGTATGGAACATTTCATTTATATAACAAGTCTTTAAATAACTGCAATTTGAAACAAAACAATTTACTCAAATAAACAAAGCTTTTTCAATTTTTTTACATTGTAATAAAATAAACGTTCATAAAATTTCTCGTCATCAGTATAATTTGTTGTCTTATAAAAAGAAAAATATCTTAAATAATATTTGAAGGAAATAACAACTGGAATTCTCCCTCATTTTTCTTCGATTTTCAGACTGTAATTGCAAAAAGATCTATTACGCTTAAAACTTCATATATTGAATTCCACAGAAATTTCTTAAAAGACATCAAGTCAAAATTTTAATCGATCGTTTCAGCTGTTCATAATTACGCCCTTAATTTATTTTCTAACAACAAAAATAAATAAAATAATAAATAAAAATACCTCACAATAATATAATTACAAAAACAACCAATACGCTAATCGATGCTAAGTTGTGCTAATCGATATGAAAAACGAGAATCGATAGATCTAAAACTTTAATCAAACTGCTTGGCGGATTTGAAAAAAATTATTAATTTTTAAAAATTCGGAAAGCTAACTTAATGACAGATTTAAAATAGATTTTACTAAAAGTAAATTATCTTGTAATCATCCGAAATTGTAAACTTGGATAGAGGAAAATTGTTCGTTTAGATTTATGCGAAATAAATATCCTGTATGTCAAAATTTTATGGTTATTAAAAAGTATGATTCATAATACAGAATATTATTTGATTAAACTCAATTATATTTGAAATATAATAAATTTATTTTAACAATGCTCAGTTTATTAAACAAAAATCATTTGACGCAAAAATGACTATCAAGCACTAATTTCTATTAATTTTCAAAAGTTTTTCAGAAAAAAACTGAACCGCGATTTTAAAAAAATACATAATGAGACATTAAGACTATAAACATTTATTTAATCGGACAAGTAATTAAGAATTATCACACGGTTCGGCTATTTTCATATCTTTTTACATCAAACCAATTAACATTTTGGCTGCGCTTTATTATCTTCTGCCGTTCATCTCGTTTTTTAAAAACGATAATTACTGTTTCTACAGTAGGTGGAGTTTCAGAGATAAGAATAATGAATGAATAAAATATCAAAGTTTTTAAAAATTGAGAAAGAAACTTTAAACTGTTTTCGATGCATTATTAATCGATATGCATTGAATACAAAACATTTAGCAAAGTTAATCAATAGGAATCGATTCATGAGTAAACAGAGTTTCTGTATTAACAAGATTACTTTTTTCTGCATTGCTAATGACAACGTGATCGTCAATTTGGAATTAATGTTTACTTAATGCAAACATTCTGTTTACCAAGATATTGTATTGAATTTTTCTATTGGTGAAATTTGATTAAAAATCATCCAAAATGTCAAGAATTTTCAATGATTGAAAATGCTATTTATGCTCTTCGTGTCAATAAAAAACAAAAATCATTTTAATATTACATATGTAAACTGCATCTACACTTGCCATTTATACATATATACGTATCTATTAGATATTTTCTCGAAGAGATTAAAAAAAAATTCAATATCTCTTCGTTAGAATTAAAACTGTATCGACTTTTCCTAATTTTGAAGAACTGATGAAAATTAAATTTCAATTTATATATTAACATTGAATTAGCAAATTTATCAAACACTGATTTTCTTTTAACTATAAAATGTCTTGTCTGGATATTCCTTTTACTTAAATTTCTAAAAATAAAAGGAATATTCGGAAACAAGCTTTAGGAATTCTGAAAGTTTAATTAGCTGAATATGGGATTACATTTAGTTTTTATGTAATTAATTAATTGCTGAATGTATTTTGTCTTTAATTTAAATCAATTATTTTTAGTAAAATCTTCTGCTTAAATGTTAATATAAAATTGTATAGTGTATTGAAAAATTAAATGCATTATTATAATTAATTAATTCATTTTATTAAATTTTATTTTCATAGTTATGATTTTGTCATATAAATTAAATATATTGTATTTTTGTTTTCCATTTTATGCATTTACTCTATTATAAATATTATTATTAAATCAATATATACAGCATAGTCTATATATTTTTTATATTTGAACTACAGTATATATATTTTACATAGTTATTAACAATATAATTCAATATTTTATAGTAAATACAAAAAATTGCATATATATTTCAAAAACAGAAATATTTGAATAAAGATATACAATATCTATTCTTAATAAATTATTAATTATGAGAATTTAAACAAATTAATTAATTAATTAAGTACAATGCTAATATTATTTGAAATAGTTATTTTTCGACATAAGCTATGAAATAAATTGCATTGGGTAGAGTTAAAATTGCATACAATTCTTGGAAAAATAAAATAAAATATTAAGAATCAGCTAGAAACGAGTATTTCACATATTACGTTCTTTAATGCTCGCTTAGGTATTTTTCCATCTTTGTATATTCTACATGCCTGGTCGCAATCGATATATTCGCGCAATAGGAATTTCTTCAAGCACATAGATTAACCACAAGAATATGTGTGTTATTTAGTTTTTTCCTTACTCCAACTGTTTAACGAATATTAACAGTTTCACTAGAATCATCTTAAATTCAATATAAAACATTGGGCAAGTAGAGATTGGGAGAAAGAATTAACATAAATCTGATCACTTACCTTAGGCAGGCGTCGATAGTGGCTCCACTCAACGGTTGGAATCTTCCTAGATGGTTGCCTAGCAACTCACTTGTTGACGAAGATGGAGGAAGAAGTTGAACATTTTCAGAGATGGAATATGCTATACTCTCGTATCCAAGATGGAATTATGAATATCATATTCTGTGTTAAGCGAATATTATTAACGATAAATTTGTTATATTTATCGGAAAAATCGGAAATGAAAGGCTAATATTTCAGTATATAAAAAGAAACAGAGTTTATCGTCAAATTATATTGAATATTTTTAGAAAATATTTCTGTAGGGATATTGCAATCACAGACTGCTTAAAAAAAACAATGATTTTTATGAAATTAAATAGATTTGTAATACAATGATAATTAAATACAAATGTCTTAAAATTTTAATAAGAAATCAGAAATCTTCTTAGAATTTAAATCAAAAGCATTGTAGCTTATTATAAATATTTTATTTTCAAAATTGAGATTTGGATATTATTATATAATTAATATCGTCTTTTTTCCTATCGTTGATTGGGCGATATATACTTTCATGCAAAATCTAGTATTATTAAAAATAATAATTATTTTTTCTTCACTTGCTATTTGATGATTGTGAATCAAATTTTTATATTTATTTAAATAATTAATTTATTTACTTTAAAAACCATTAAGCCAGTGAATTTTGTTTCTGTATTTATCTTTTCCTTTTTAAATAACATATTTTATGCATGTTTCCTGGAGGTTTCTATACAGTACTATGCTCTCTTTAAACTAGATTCAAAACAAACAAAGTATTCAGTATTATTAATTAGTTTACTGATATTTTATTTGCAGTTTTCGTATGATTTAAATTGCTATTCCAACTTGTAAATTATTAAGAGATTAAAATTGATCTGTTTGAATGATCAAATTCCCCGTACACTATTTAATGATTGCCGTTCTTTTAACATAATTTCAGTGATATTCAGCTAGCAGTTTTAAAGAAATCTTTCAAATAGAATTGTTCTCTATCATTCAGGAATTCAAAAGTTCTAATCTAAAATTTATTTTTCAAAAAGATTGAAAGTGAATTTTCTCGACTTAACAAATTTTTGCAAAGTAGTTTTGAAATTATTTTTGTAAGCATGAAATAGCATTCAAATAGGTGGAATAAAAAAATTAATATGTCATATTTTAAGATTGCTATTTTTTAATTACTTGCATATAAAATACAAATTGTTTATATAGTATTAAACAATCTGTTAATATTATAGTATAAAACAATCTATTAATTTTATCTGTTGAAACAAGATAAAAATTAATATATTCACTAGAATTTTCAAATGTAGATGTTAGACCAGCTTAATCGAATTTTACCAAAATTTAAGTGAAAGTAAATTAACTGGATTTTATCTACAATATAAAAATCATCACTATTAATCAAGTTCTCTCACTATCTCTACTTCTTATCCTGGTTTTGCGTCTTTTGAATTTAATAAAAATGATTGATTATTTTCGGAGAATAAAAGTAAATTTGGCATTTTATTTTCTTTCAAAAAATTTCAAAATTTGTTTTAATAGAATTAAACTTTACTTGAGAATATAAAAACGTAAAAATTTATTTTAGAATAATGTTGATTTGCTTTATTTTGCTTTAAAAATAAAATAATAGATTTATTATTACCGTATATATTTTGTTATCGGAAAGTTATTATTATTAAAAAGATTATATTCGAAACAATATAAAAAAATTAAATTTTAACGAAGAAGAGGATAAAATGCATTATTCGGAAGTTATTTTTTATTCAAATAAAAATATGAAATCATTGCCACAATACACACATATTTTTAATTAAAATATTTTGCGTTTTTCAAGTTATTAAAAGAATAAGAAAGTGTTTTAAATTATAAAAAATTTGATTAAAGAGTTAAGATTAAGTAAATCTTTTCTTCATATTCTGCATCTTTATTAATCTATAAAATGCTTAAATTTAACATTTCTTTTTCTTTTGTTTTTTCTTTATTTAAATTTGTATAATACATATTAATTTAATATTTTATTATTGCGTCTTTTTTCAATAACTTTTCCATTATGTTTACTAATATAATAACGTAATTCTTCTGTGCTTACTTTCTTTTCCAAGGCAAACATTTATGATATTTCTGGTGAAATATTTTTATAGAATTGGATATACAAAAAGCAAGATCATTTTTTGAATAATAAAAAAATTTATTTATTTACAATTGTAATATACAAAAATTTTTATTCTGATCTGCAAAAAATATGTCTGAAAACAATTTATAATTTTTAAATAAGAATTTTTAATATTTATTTTGCAAAATTCACTTATCTGAGAATTAAAAAATAAACATTTAGATTACATTATAGATAGATAGACGTATTTGTTGAATTATTTCGTTTTTCTATTTCTTTGAATAGTTATAAAATGTCTCAGCATATTTCTCATCAATAAATTTTTTTCTGTCTCATCAAAAAGTTTCCTTTGATATTTGCCTAAGATTTTGTTTTTATTTTTTATTTTTTATATTCTAATTAAAAGATAAGCAAACATAGCATAAAATAAAACCATCTTAGATCTATTGAAAAACTGTTGTTATATTATTTTAAAGCAAATATTTAAAATTTCCTAATTAAACCAGTTAATAATTAAACAAAATCTTTAAAAGCAAACTTAAACAAAAATTTAAATTTTTTTTAAAATTGATATTCTCAATAATATCAAAAATTACAACAATATATTACGAACAAAGTTTCCATTTTATAAAATTTGAAATTTACAACAGAAATAAAAAAATATAAAAGTGTGAACAAAGTGATGTTAACTGTAATAGGGATAATAATAATCATCTCTAGCCTTCCTGTTATTTCTTTTTATGTAATCATAGTAAACAAGGCAATCTTCTGAATAGTTTTAATGAAAACGTGTAGAATAATCCCATGGTGGTTCAAATAAAAATAATGAACATTAAAAGTTTATGATTTTCGTTTAAATAAAATTAATAATATAAGTATTATCTTCATAAATGTGAATCATTATAGTTTTGGAAAAAATAATAACCAATAGAGAAATTTCTCCTGAAATGTAATTTTTTGTTCGGAAGATAAAATAATAATACGATATATATATGGACCATTTATTTTTAAAGTGGTGTAAGTCCATTTTTTTAAAAACAATGAGATATTACATAAATAAAACGTTTATACTAAATTAATGTAATATCTCAGTTTTTTTAAAAAAATGGACTTACACCACTTTCAAAATAAACGGTCCATATGTTACCGTCAAAACCTGATTTCCCTAGTTGAAACTAGTTTTAACAAAGCCCGTTCGTGAATACTATATAGCATTAACTAGTCAATACTAGAATTCACTAAGATATTTTAGTGAATTCTAGTATTGGCTAAATAAAGCAATTATTTACAGTTTTTACCGGTTAAAAGCAGATAATTAAAGGCGTTTCGATTTGTTCAGTTTATGAAAAACCGAGATTTTCATTCTAGAATAAAACAGCCATTCTATCGAGTCAGGTTCGGGATAGACCCAAGAATAGGACTCGCGACTTCAGCATTCCCATCAGATGTTTACGAAAACATTGAAGATAAGGACGAACTTCAGAAAGTCATCGAGATGAATGCGCGACAGAACGAAGCTGAGACCCTTGCTGAAGAAGAACATGAGGCTGATCCTCGTGGAATTTACATCACATCAGCCAGGAGAGAAGCTCACAAAAATATGTTCTAAACAGGCCAAGAAAATGAAATGTATCTCCTATGCCACCCATCCCACTGTTGAAGTAGGAGATAATATCATAATCCCAGTCCCAGATATGGACAAAACCAAGGCAGATTTTCGAAATATCATCGGAGTTGTGATGGAAAAATGAAGATCTGCACAAGACGGAACTAATGATGGAAAGGTGGATAAATTATATTGCAGGTAGGTTTTGTGTCTTTTATGTATTTGTTACTATTTAGAGAATGCCCAAAATATGATTATAAAAACAATTTCTTTTGTAGATCGGAATTTGACGTTTATCGGGAAAGTTCTTGATGCCCGAAGAGGTACCAGGTACAGATATTTCTTTGAGGATGGCAGCTAGGAAACCGCCAATGGCACCACAAGGGTTTACACGTTGTGTTTGAGAGAAAGATTGCATTTCGAAAAGATGCTTGTGCAAGAAGAAAGGAATTCTCTGCAACTCTAAATGTCACAACAGTTTTCTATTCGGAAACAAATAATGTACATCATAAATATATTTATTTTGTAGATTTCAGTTGCTAGGTTTCTATTTTTTCCCCTAACACAAGATTAAACGATTAGGTAGATATCAGGCTTTTCTCGTAAAAGAAATTTTAGGTAATACTAGTTTTCACTAGTCATATCGAGTTTTAATTAGAGAGGTTTTAATGAAAACCAGAAGTTTCTAACAAGTGTAGTTAACTCTAGTATTGACTAGTTATTACTAGTATTCACGAACGGGCTTTGTTAAAACTAGTTTCAACTAGGGAAATCGGGTTTTGACGGTAACATATATACTGTATATATATAGTAATAATAATTTATAAAGAAGAATAGGGCAAATATGAGCTTGAAGGACAAATTCTTAAAATGCATTGTTAAATATTAACAGTTTATACAGAAGTTAAGAGAAATATATATGAAATTTTACATGAATTAAAGATATCATAGTCAAAGTTGGAGTTTAATGGAAGCATGACCTTAATCTATGTCTACAAATTTTCAAAAATTTTAAATTTCAACGAGTAAAAGAAGTAAATGAAAACTTTACTTTTTCTAATTTTGCCAGAAAATTTTTTTGACATAATACAAAACGAAAGTGGAATAGTGTAAAAATATTAAATAAAAAATATTGGTTTCTATATTTGAACATTACAACGATTTCGAAGATATTAATTACTTGTTATTTCAATTATACTTGATCGATCTTTCAGTAAATTAAAATTTATTAAAAACAACCGATATATGCAATAAATATTTGAATGTCCAGTTATTAAAAAAATTAATCTTATATTTTAAAAATCACTATTCATGTAAAGATATGCTCCGAATTATTTACAAAAAAATATTTTCAAATTTAGAATTTCATTTCTCAAACAAATATAAGTTAATTATTTATCCACTGGAATGTCTGTAAATAGTTCATTATCATCTTGTTATATTGTGCAGAATTCATTAGCAAAATGTGTTCATTATTTATCAAGCATAATACATTCTTTGAATTACAACAGAAACATTTTTCATATAACTGTTCATTGAGTTAATCTGTATTGAATGTATTCTTTATCTATACATGTACATGAAATATACAAATATGCAAGCCGAAATTTACTTGTGTTTAATACCAAGTTTCCAGAAATAATAATGGTATAAATCAATCATCAAAAATTATGAATGTTTTCTTTGAAAATTCTATTTTAATTCGTCCATGAAATTTATCTGTTAAAGTATTGTATTATATTTTCAGAAATCTTTATACAGTTCTAAAATTAAAAATTTATAGAAAGATTATCCTCTTCTTTAATTATTTGATCTTCTAAAATAACTCGAAATTTTTTTGAAATGAAAGGTTATAGCGAATTTATACAATAATAGAATTTTTAATATGAAAATTTTATTTAAATATTTTAAAATATAAATTATCTTAAAATATTTTAATGCTAGATTAAAACTAAACATTCTGAAATAGCAAACCATCCAGAAATACAGTGAACTTACATCTCATTAATTTAAACTATTTAAAGAACAGTTACAGCCTTCAGAGATTCCAAAATAAATATAGTATTATATATCCGACATTTATCTTGCTTAATATTCTAAGGATAATTTATTTTATATTTTGATTGAAGTTTTAGATTCTCAAATTAAAATTCAAATAATATTTACAGTAGGAAAAAAATTAATAATTTTAGAATTAAATTAAAAAATTTCCTCTTTCTTTACGAGAAATTTGTTCTTCATGATTATTATAGTTTAAATATATAAAAAAGATAATTTTCATTAAAAAAAATTTTAACATCCCAATTGAAAAGTGTTTCCTTTATGATTCGAGGAATGTATTAGTATTATACTTTCCTGCCAAGGTTGTTTGCCTGTAAAACACTATTCATTTGCAAGCAAGCTACATTGCTGCAAAGCAAATTTTTCCCAGAACAAAATTAACCAGAAATGAGATTCAAGAATATCAATTTAATGAATTCATACTAAACTAAGAATATGAAAAAAATTCTCTTAAATATAAAAAGGAATTTCTTAGCGAATTTTAAAGTTATATTAAACAACTTCAACTGTAAAATATTTTTTGAATTTTGATTTTCAAATATCTGCACAAAGAGAATATTAATTAAGATAAAGGCTGGATATATATTTTTTGGGGGGCATCGTGCCTATTATAAACACGAAAAATAATTATGATATGAAAGAGATAATGAAAATCACAAAGTTTTTGTTTATTAAAAAGGAAAAATATTTTAGATTTTTAAGTTTGAAGAAAGGAATTTGGATATAACCAGAAATCGAAATTAGATTAGTGAATTGATTGGTATATAAGCTCACGTTCAAACAGAAATGAATCAGTCACTTAGTGAAAGGTCAATAGACTGCATTTATTATGGTTACATGATATGAATCAATCACTCTGTCAATAGTCCAATAATGAATCAATCAATTTGACCATGTGAACAAATTGAATGGTCATGACAAGTCATATAGTAGTGAAGAGAATATCATTGGAATTTGATATTTAAATCAAAGTGATTCAGAATGTAACAGAAGAAAGTAAGTTTAATGAAGAAACAGAGCTCAAACAAATAGAAATAAAAATATTTTATTTTATAATTTAACTGGAAATGAATTAATTGAGATTTGAATATGCTAAAAAAGAATACAACTGCAATAATTTATTCTTAATATTTTTTAATATTTTATTGTATAAATTCTGATCAGTACTTAAATAAAATTAGATAAAACTGGATATTTCAATAAACTAAAAGAACATTCTGGTGAATAAGAATAAACTGAGTTGTTAGTAATTTATTCTTTCCTAATCTTTATTCCTAGACATGCAGTATAACAAATTAAAGAATTAAGAGCAAAAATCCATAAAATTCAAATTAATGCTCAGACTTAAATTTTAAAATAAGATATTTAACAATAGAAATTAAAAAATCATCTAAAACTGCAATAATTAAATTCTGACTTTATTGAATAAGTATTTGTGAATAGAAGAGGATGTTTAGTTATAAAATTAATTTAAGGCACATACTTTAGAAAAACAATGAAATTGATCCAAATTAAAAAGGTGTTTCTGACTTTCTGAACAACTTTTAAAATGATCCAAATGTCATTAAAGAAATTCAAATTTAATCTCTGAAAATCAAAATTAGATCAGTGATAATTGGAAATAAGTTCATAAAGAACTTATTTCCAATTAGTTATATTAGTTATAAGTTCATCATAAAGATGAACTTATAACTAATATAATGATAATATAACTAATAAACAAAGATAAACCAAAAACATTAAGAGGTAAGAAAGGAATTTAATAAATCTTTAACTGGAAAGATGAAGAAACAAAAATATTGAATAAAAAAAATAGTTCAGTAAGTATGCTATAAGTTTACATATGAAAAATATTATCTTTTCTTCTTTTTTAAGAATATTAAGACAATATAATAATAATCTTAATCAAAATTTTTAATCTTAATTAACATTAAGATTATATTATTTTACAGTATAATGATGCTGAATCTATATAAAGATATGAAACAGTAACAGTTAAGAGGCGATCAAGGATTGATCAATGTATTGAAGAATGGAGATTTAAAAGGATATGAACCCGTCTTATTAAACAAATTAGAAATGGGCCTGGAATTTGATATTTGATTCTTCAGGTGGAATGTTATTGCTTTCCATTTGGGGTATTCAAATCACAGAAAATTAAGCATATCAGAAGAAAACCAGGATCCAATAATAAATAAATATTATAACTCTATAAATTACAATCTATATAAGGAACATAGTTATATTTAATATAAAGTTTTTAAAATTGTATATTCAATTTTATTTTGCTGCTCATTAAAAGTGTGAGGATTTTTTAAAACAATTTAAAACTGAAAATCTATTGCTAAATCAATAAGAGTAAAAAAAAAATTTAATTTAGGTTTTAAATTAATGAGGCCTCAAATATAAATATTTTAATTTTCTTATAATCTCAATTGAAATGAATGTCAAAGTATATAGTTAAAAGAAATTCAAATTTAATCTCTGAAAATCAAAATTAGATCAGTGATAATTGGAAATAAGTTCTTTATGATGAACTACAACTTTTGTCTACAACTTTTTCCGAAATAATGAGATCCAATTAAGATATTTCGTTACCTCAAGATAAAAAACTCACCCTGTATATAGGCAAACATTATCTCGATTTATATTTTTCTAATTTTAAATGAAGACTCTTTGCACTTAATATTTTACGAAAAATAAATTTTAAGCCATCTCTAAATTATTTATTCAATCGGCATGGGCTCAAGTTTATCATGATTTCTGAAATTTAATCAAAAAAATTGAAAAAAAAATCAAAAATTTTAATTTTAAATGATATAATTAAATCATTTTCATTATAACTCTCACATGCAGACGTTATCTTTTATCAATACGGCTTTACGGAAACATTTAAAAGAAAAGTAGCGACTAAAATTCAGTGAAATGCAATAAATTTCTGTATATCGCTCATAGATAATCCAGTTAAATTATATCAATAATCTTTTCCTCTAAAACTTACATTCAAACTTTCTGAACTTTTAATTATATTATTAAAAATTGAAGTAAATATAAGTTAACTTTCCTGAAATGTTTAATTAGTTAACAGACTTTTCACATTTCTCGTGTAAAAAGTAGATAAGAAATCAAGCCATTCAGTGATGTCTCGAATTTATTCTGATAACAGATATTGAAATCTTTCATAAAATTAATTCAAAACTTATTTTTTATTAATATATTATTATAATACATAGAAATCATGTAGAGATAATTGTGAAAAGGTAGATTCAAATATCACCACTGAATTTTTGTTTACCAGACTGGCAGAACTAATAGTACAAAGAACAATTTTTATTAATTATTCAGATAATTATTTTGTAAAATAACTTATTTGTGGAAATAAATATTTCATTAACTCTCAAGATTTTATTTCAAAAAGAATGAAGAGATTACTATACTTTCAAAAGAATTTCTAAATGTTAACTTTAAATTAGTTTCATTAGTTACGATATTCTGCTGGCCCTTTTGTTATTCTAAAACATAAATAAACGAAAAGTATTGAATAATTTAATGTTAAAATAAAAGAAAATAAAAGCAGTTCGTTAAATCCGAATAAATGAAGTTAAGATCGCATTGTTGAAAGAGCAGATCGCATCAATGGTTTTGATTCAAGATATATATCCTTTGTTTTACCTGTTCAGTTTGGATTTCCTTTATAAAAATTGATTGAAAGATTTTATTTGGTGTAGATACAATTGATATGACTTTATCTGTCCTTGTTATATTATGAAATATCACTAGAATAAACAATAAAACACAGATGAAGTTTTTTGCAAAACTTATTAACAAACAGCAAAACAAATTTTAAAATTATAATGATTTAATATTCAATTTTTAGTTTTATTTCTCATAGAAGTTAATTTGAAAACTTGACTTTACATTCAGCCAATTTTTATGTCTAATTCTGCTTCTATAATCAAAACTTTATTTATTTTTTTTTTCATACAGTATTGTTTGGATGGAGAGTTTATTCATTATCATTCATATCACGTTCATTCAGAACTAAATTACTGTACAAAAGTTTTTCGTTTTTTTTCTAATTTTTGAAAGAAAGAAAAAATTTCGACTTAATTAATCTATTCTGATAAATTTGAGATTAATAAAAAAAATATTTAATAATTTTTTCATACATTAGTTGAGAAATAATTGTTTTTATTAAAGTTATAGATGCATAAAATATTGAATTATAATTTTCATGAAGCCATATTTGTGTATATATTAAAATATTTGTTAATTCTGTTTCCTTATCTAGTGATGATATTAAAAAAAAATGTGGAAATAATTTTTAACATGCCACATGATCAATAATTAATTTTAAAGCATGCTTATAATGATTTATCCAAACAACAAAAGAATATTGAGACAGTTCTCATCAGTTTTATTTAATTTTCACTTGCAAAACTTTTAAGTTTGAATTTAGAGAGAAAAAATTTTTCATTTTATTTATATTTGCAACCAAATTGCTTCCATTTATTTTTATATCTTCATTTCCAGTTTAATCATAGTAATATTTTCTACTGCATCTCATCTTTTTCTAAAGAAAATTTCCTGTTTCTATAAAAATATAATAAACTTGCATTGGTTTATTCAATATAAGTACAGTAAAAACACCGAAGTTACGTAATAGGAGGGACCAGGATGCGTAACATAAGTCGAAAATTACGTAAGTCGGGGTACCTTCAGATTCCCAAATCTATTTTCAGGTGCATATGTGGTTCTTAATTGGTTCTTTATTACTAAGAAAACAACAAATTATAAAAATTTATAATGTGTAGATGTAATTAAAACTCTTAACCCTTTAAAGCTAGGCAATCACCATCGAGTACACAAAGCGTAACGACGCGTCGCGTTGCCAAGGCGTGTCGTGACGCTTTGTGAGAAGTTCGCATTGCGTCGCTCTCCTATTTACTATTGGGTAGTAAGAAGGGCAATGGTCTTCCCTGTAGTAATGTATGGTTCGGACGACGCGTCGCGTTGCCAAGGCGTGTCGTGACGCTTTGTGAGAAGTTCGCATTGCGTCTCTCTCCTATTTACTATTGGGTAGTAAGAAGGGAAATGGTCTTCCCTGTAGTAATGTATGGTTGCCAAGATAAGAATAGTAAGTGCAATGGTCTTCCCTGTGGTAATGTATGGTTGTGAAAGTTGAACAATCAGGAAATGTGAAAGAAAAAAGATAGACTCCTTTGAATTGTGGATCTGGAGATGATTGCTCAGAATTCCTTGGACTGCAAGAAGAACCAATAAATCAGTGTTGGATGAAGTTAAACCATGCCGCTCCTAGAGGCCATGATCACCAAACAACAGCTCTCATACTTTGGACATGTGATGAGTGCAGAGCATGGATTGGAAAAGATGATTATGCTTGGAAAGGTGGAGGAAAGCAGAAGAAGAGGACGACAACGAACAAGATGGATAGATAGGATAAAGACAACTACTGTAATGACTTTGCGAGAACTGTGCGATCTGACCAAAAGCAGATCTGAATGGAGAGAGTTTGTCCATACAGTCACCAGAAGTCGAACTCGACTTGATGGCACATAACAACAACAAGTAAGAAGGAGAGCGACGCAATGCGACGCGTCTTAGAAACGCGACGCATGGACAACTACTGTAATGACTTTGCGAGAACTGTGCGATCTGACCAAAAGCAGATCTGAATGAAGAGAGTTTGTCCACACAGTCACCAGAAGTTGAACTCGACTTGATGGCACATAACAACAACAACAACAAGTAAGAAGGCGAGCGACGCAATGCGACGCGTCTTAGAAACGCGACGCATCGTGACGCTTTGTGTACTCGATGGTAATTGGCTAGTTTTAAAGTGTTAATCAACAAATTAGCAAATGAAATATGTAAATACATATATAGGCTACACACTATATAAATGTGAAACAAAGAAGTGGATGAGGGGGCAGGATGAGAAATTACGTAAATCGAGATATTATTGTATTGTTTCCTTACAGTTTAGTTCTGTTCTTACAAATGATTTTAATACATATGTATTGAATCAAAAGGATAACTTCAGTTTATCAGATCTCAGTTTATCAGTTTTTCAGTTTATCAGTTTAACAGATCTTCATTCGATCCGAAAAATTCGACAGGTCGATCGACAGATTTACTTCATCGTAATCCGATCTTCTTCGCCATTTATCTCAAAAATTCCGTTTTCAAAACTTAGGCTACTTGTTATAAGTCATTTGTAACTTTCTTAGCGTGTCATCGAGTACAATAAAAATGAGATAATCATAAAGGGACAAGATGTAAAATTAGGCAAATATACAATATTGATAACAGCTATTTCTTATATCTACCGCCATATTTTTATTTATCAAGTCGGTCTGGACAAACAACAGTCATCATACTTGATACAATTCACTTTTCAGAGTGAATTAATATAAATTTCCTTCCAAATTGGATGATCTTCTTTCGAAAGAAAATAACATTAGACAGTATTGGACCACTTCCAAATAAAAATAAACGGCAAACGATATAGAGAAAGCAAAAACTCTTGATGTTAATTAAGTCCATCTGAAATTTATTTCGAACGAGAAAACGGAAAATTCATCGTTTCGATTTTGGCAAAAATTATTTGTCAGATTTTCGATTCATTGATTACAAAAAAAAATATAAAATAAAGAATTATTTCTACTGATTGGAGGAAAGAAATAATATAAGTAAGCACGTCGATAGAAGTTTGGTCTAAACGTATTTCTAAACATCATTTCTTTGTCATTCGAACAATAGGAGTCGAGGAAGGAAGTAAACAAAACGGAATTCACTCTTCCAGAACAGCTGCACTTTTGTAAAACTTCTCTTGACATATAGCAAAAGAAAAATTTCAATTTATTTATTTAGTTAATGTACACGGTCAAAATAAATATACCTAGTTATATAGATAAGATGCAAGACACCTGATAAAAACATATACAGAATGGATTTTTTTTTGTATATCCTCACGAATTTTTACATCTTGTATGACATACGAATCTATGACATAGACGACAGGTCATAAATGAAGATATAGGAACAAATATTTCATTAATTAGACAAAATTACATTGATGAATGGATACGTCAATTCGTGGAGCCAATTTGTTTTCTATCGCAAAGAAATGAGTTTTGTTAAAAACCCGTGTGAAATTAATGAGAAAATTAATGACTAATTTATCCAATTACAGCAAAATTTGTCAGATTTTCTTCGAAAGATTTTGAAACTTATAAAATATATAAATTTTTTTTTTTTTGTGTTATTCTTCTTTCTCCTTCAGGGGAAGAAATTCGTTTTCGTTGGAGGACGTCGTCTGCGTCATTGCAGTTATTATCTAGATTCAATAAAGTCCCGAGAACGTTATTTGATGGATTCTGAAGCAGAAAAGCCTGTTTACTGAATCGTTTGAATGAAAATGAAAACTTTGGCCTACAATAGAACGAAAAAAAAAAAAAATTGAAGAATCAAAGCATTCTAATATTTCAAAAAATGTGTCAATTTGCATTTTGTCTAGCGAGAATTTATTATTATTTTTTCTACAAACTTGCTTTCCTACAAATCCAAAAATAAATCCTATAGATAAATATTTATCTTTGTAAATATTTTCTTAACGTTATTCGTTCGTAAAATTTGAAGTATTTTTATATTCTTTACATAATACAACTTAATCGAACTGATGTGATTATTCAACTCGTAACTGAGATTAAAATAAGTTTTAAATTCACTTCATTTTAACAAAGTAAAATAATAATTAAAAAGTTAAAAAGGAATATAAAATAATAATAATAAATTAGATTAATTATAGCTAGAAAATTAATTCAAATATTAAATTTTTATCTTAACTTCTATTATCCTGGATTTCCTTCTGTTTCGAAAAATTGCTCAGGTGAAACCCTATCATATTGCATTGCAAAAAGAATTATAGTAGGGTTTTGTATTGTATTGTAGGAAAGGGGGCTTTGCACACTCTAGCTCTGCGACCATCAGTAGTCTATTGTGCACTCTCAACAGGATCATCTCATAAGAAATCCTGTCTTAATCACGAATGACAGTATCTTCTTTAATGGGACTGTTAAACATATCGTGTGGTGCAGGAAAATGCAACTCAAAAGATCATATTTTTAGCCCAGAAAAGGCCACGCATTCACATAAAATGTGAAGAGGAGTTTCATTTCCTTTGTGGCATCTACAATTGGGACTATCAACCATTCCAATTAGATGAAGATGCCTTCTAAGATGACAGTGCTCTGTGATAATCCTAGTTTCATTTTTATGCATGTAGGGTTTACAATCGCCATCAATAGTGTGTTTGAGAAGCGTTTAAAGATAAGATTATAACTTATTTTCAGAAGGAATTTTAATCTTGACTTTCGATCCTCTTGGCTTGCAGAAGTAAAGGAAAGAATTCATACTTTCCAACAATATCTAAAAGAAGGCCTGCTAAAATGATACCGACTATAGGATTGTTTGAGAAGCGTTTAAAGATAAGATTATAACTTATTTTCAGAAGGAATTTTAATCTTTACTTTCGATCCTCTTGGCTTGCAGAAGTAAAGGAAAGAATATATACTTTCAAGTAGTATCTAAAAGAAGGCCTGCTAAAATGATACCGACTATAAAATACTAGATCCTTGTCAGTTTCGTTACCAGTTTTAACTTTTCTTTAAGTAACTTACTGAAGGATGTAGAACAGTTTCGTCAGGGCACTGTACAAATTTCTCATTTAAATAAACTTCTATTGGGCGAGTTTTTATGAAATTTTTTATCGTTACCAGTTTTAACTTTTCTTTAAGTAACTTACTGAGGATGTAGAACAGTTTCGTCAGAGCACTGTACAAATTTCTCATTTAAATAAACTTCTATTGGGCGAATTTTTATGAAATTTTTTTAACTAGAATCTTAATTTAATAGAAATCTATTTGGCAAAATATAGTTGATTTAAAATAATGAAATCGAAATATTATGATACTTCTCGGAGTAAAAATGTAACTCAGAAAATATATGTCAAAGTTCTGCAAAAACTTTTTATCACACGCGGGAATTTGGCAAAATATAGTTGATTTAAAATAATGAAATCGAAATATTATGATACTTCTCGGAATAAAAATGTAACTCAGAAAATATATCTCAAAGTTCTGCAAAAACTTTTTATCACACGCGGAAAGCCTGTTTTGGGAAATATTACATCTTAGAACCGAAAATGATGTCAACTGTGACGTAATAATGGTGCCATATCTCAATGACGTAACGACGGATGATTGTTCAGATGTGATTATTGATATGTGATGATGGTAATATTGCGACCGCGCTTTTATTATTACATTATATGTGCATCTACTAACTTCTTTTCATAGATATAAAATAAAATAAAAGAAGAACGAAAAAAATTTTATTTTTATTTCACATGCAGAGTATATAAAGATATACATTTCATTATAAAATCTTCCTTTCCATCAAAGTGAATTACTTTTCTTACATAGTATATTGTATAAAGCTTGTATCATATTTTAAAATATCTAGTATCAGTCTGCCTACTGTTACGGCGTAAATATTTGGCACTGAAGTCTAAAAAATGAACTACATATTGTGAATTATATTGCACCATCACGTTATGCACCAATGAAATAACCATACATTACTATACAGGGTGTTTTCTAACACCAGTACCACCCCTTTTTCTCGGAAACGCGATGAGATAGGAAGTAGGGAAAAATTTTTGATTACCAAAGTATATCCGAAAAATCGAATGGTCATGATAAAAATTTTGTGAGCCCATTGGAAGTAGGGGCACAAGGGGTCAACTATGAAATCCATTGGATGGGCATGATAAAAATTTTGTGGGCCCATCGGAAGTAGAGAGGCAAGGGATCAACGATGAAATCTCCAATGGAAACTATCCATCGGAGAGTCACAAGGGATCAACTATGAAATCTCCAATGGAAACCAATGCCGATTTTGGCATAATTGGATAGAACTGTGAAAAACAAACAACTTTTGTTTGAAAGTTTTTTAATATTTTTTGGCATAATTGGATAGAATTGTGAAAAACAAACAACTTTTGTTTTGAAAACTAATTGTGGCTAGAACTGTGAAAAACAAACAACTTTTGTTTTAAAAGTTTTTTAATATCACCTACGGATTGTGAGATATCACAAAAAAGATGCTGCCTGAAAATACAGATAACTTTTGTTTTAAAAGTTTTTTAATATCACTTACGGATTGTGAGATATTTCAAAAAAAGATGCCGCCGCATGTACCGCTGATTGAGCTATTCAAGCAGTAAGAAGAATAAAAGTCAGACAGAGGGCATCTGTGTACATTGCCAAACATTATTGAAGCAACAAAGAGCAGTAATATGCAGATTTAAGGCGAATTCTGGTACTCGGTAGTAGCACTCGAACCACAGGTGTGGCAAGTCTTTCGCCATCATACTTCGACATGTAACCATATTCAAGAACAAGGGTTTCTGGACTTGTTTCAGCGCTTTATGAGCTCATGAATATACACAGATGCCCTATGTCAGATTCTTTCTTTTATTATTGCTTGAATAGCCCAATCGGCAGTACATGCAGCGGCTATTGCTTGAATAGCCCAATCGGCGGTACATGCGGCGGCATCTTTTTTGTGATATCTCATAGCCCAATCGGCGGTACATGCGGCGGCATCTTTTTTTGTGATATCTCACGATTCTGATTTTTATTCTTCTTACTGCTTGAATAGCCCAATCGGCAGTACACAGTTTTTTTGTGATATCTCACAATCCGTAAGTGATATTAAAAAACTTTTACAACTAAAGTTGTTTGTTTTTCACAGTTCAATCCAATTATGCCAAAATCGGTATTGGTTTCCATTGGAGATTTCATTATTGACCTGTTGTGCCCCTACATTCGATGGGCTCACAAAATTTTTATCATGCCCATTCGATTCTTCAGATATACTTTGGTAATCAAAATTTTTCCCCTACTTCTTATCTCATCGCGTTTCAGTGAAAAAAGGGTGTTACGGGTGCGATAAAACACCCTGTATATAAAATTTTTTGCACTTCGCTTCTACATAGTTGATGCAATGATGCTATCATTACATATGATGTAATTGCATTACTTATTATATAAATATGAGTGTTCTTTGCAGAAATCTGTGGTGCAAATTCGATATATATATATTTTTAAATCAGTTTATTTATAATAATTATAAAATAACTGTTGTGAAGAAATACATTAACTCTATCTTCTATAACTAACTTAGTTTCGAAAAATATATAAAAATTTCTGGTGATTATTATATCATTTTTATCTTTAAACTAAGTTTATTTTTAATTATTTTCATTCTCCTTTTATCTTTTTAATTATTCGTTAGATAATTTGGTTAAAAAAAACTTTTGAATAACGGAATATTTACGAAACAAAAGATACATTGAAAATAAATTTTATTTTAATGAAAATAATTAAAACACTTCACAGAAATAAATGAAAAAAAATAATAATAATAAGATTAGTCTTCTCGAAAGTATTAATTAAAAACAGATAGGATGATACAAAAATTAAAATAATTGTAAAACTTAAAACGAAAAATTAAAATTTCTTTTGAAAATATATTTTAATTTTTTTTTTATCTTCGTTTTTGCTAACGAATAATAATAAAAAAAACTAGGTTGAAAGCTGTTTAATGTCTGACAGTTTTTTTAAAGTCTAAGATATTTATTAATTAAATTAAACGATGTTTTCATATTTAAAAAAAATCTTACTGGTGATCAATGCAACTTGCAAAAAATTTCCCAAAAATATTATGATCGACCTCTCAAACAATGTTATATTTACACATTAAAATTTAATTAAAAAATAAAATAAAATGTATCGATATATAGGCCTATCTATAGGTATTTTTTAAATGACAGACTAATAATTTTTCTCACTTAAAATAATTAAACAATCAAAAAATTGATTATTCTTATAATTAAAATATTATGTTTTTACATAATGTATCGTCTGTATAAAAAAAAAATGTCATATAGATTGCATTCATCATCACATAAGATTTTTTACGATGATGGCAAAAAAAATTATAAAAATTATATAAAAAATAATATACATTAGCACTGTATTCGATTCCCTTCATATTCTGACGCAACAATGACATTGACTCATCTATAAAATATTGTTTAAGATGACGTAACAATATTGTTATATCTTTCTATATGCTTATTGTTACGTCATGTCAAATATGTTATGATTCTACTTTTAAAATTATTATACCATAATAATTTTAAAAGTAGAATCATAACATATTTTGCGTTGGCATTGAAGTAATAATAGGAATTACTATACACTCAAAAAGCACGCTAATAATAATAATAATAATAATAATAATAACTGACAACAATAATATTCGTTTATTAAATTTTCTATTACAATAATTATTTTAACAATTTCCAATAGTTAAAAATGAAAGAAATTTTAAGTAAATTTACTGTAGTTTCCATAGTTAGCATGAATGGCATATTATGATATGTTAGGCTAGAAAGCTATCTATTATTTAGACTGACGAAAACTGGTGTCCATGAAGCAGAGCTTTCTAATTTTCTTTCAAAATATATAGTTGTTGATTATTTATTTTATAACAAATTTTAAATTTAACTAACAGAACAAAAATTTAAAAAATAAAAAAATAAAATCATTCGATTGTTAATCGAACTATAAATTTAAAAAAAAAATAAATAAATTTAGATATAGAAATTTTTCTCTCCAAACTTTACAAAAAATAAAGAAAAAATTAACTGAATAATTTACAATTTAATAATTAAAAATCTGTTAAGTTTAATCGAAATTATTGAAAAATTTAAAACGAATAAAAATTATATGTAATTTATTTGATGAAATATGAAATTAGATCGATAGTTACCGATGTTAAAAATCATTCTATAGTGTCTAACATTTCGTAATTACATCTATGATTTTTATATAAATTTTCATCAAATTTCACTAATTTTATTCATAATTATGCTCACTAATAATTAAAAATTCAAACTCGAATTATGTTCAGAAATGAAGCCCAAATTAATTGCATTTTGCAAGATTTTTCTCCTTCATATAACTGTTATTATGCTGTGGAACTTTTACGTTTTGAGAGTTGTTACATTATATTTTGCAACTTACTCCATTAACCATTGACAGTTACTGGGGCATATGGCACATCAAATTCAAAAGAATTAATTAACAAATAAATCAGTATATAAATTATTTCTCTATTCCTAATAGGTGACGAGAAAATAAGAAAAAACGACAAATTCAAAAGAATTAATTAACAAATAAATCAGTATATAAATTATTTCTCTATTCCTAGTAGGTGATGAGAAAATAGGAATAAACTGCAAAAATTGGCCGCCATTTTGTTTTAGTTTTTGCCGTTTCTGCGGCTAAAATACAAATTTGCAAATCCTTTTTTTGATTTTTGAGTTTTATAAGAATTTTTCTTGAGAAATGAGACTCCAGAAATAAAAAATTCAGAATTTCTTGTAAATCTCAAGATTTCTCTTATTTAACTAATTTATTAAAATCCAAAATCGAGTAGAACCGTTTCATAATAATGAACATCAAACCAGCTTTAAATTTCAATGTTTTATTTAACATAAATAAAAATTATCAAATTATGTGTGCACAGAACTTCATGCATAAAATAAATATTAATTATTATGTTAGGAATAATATATTTTTTTACATTTAACTAACAAAAACTGCAACCATTCAATATTCATGAATATTATCTTTACAAATCGATGACTGTTATATAATCCTTATTAAAAAAGATAACAACCATTATTAATAATTTTTAATAATAAAACTTTATTTAAAGATTACAATAACAATATACTCAATAAAGAAACGTTATCAATATTTAAAAAAAATTAGAGTTGTTTATTTTATAAAAGGTAAACACGATGTTTTGATATGAGTATATATACTTATTTAAAAATGAAATTTTAATTTATTATAATACAATTCTTTCTGCATTTAAGAATACAATTTACTTTCTAATGAAACAAATTATTGTTATTCTCCTTCAAGAAATATAGCGAGAAATGGATGACTAAGTTCACTTTTTTTTATGTAAGTGTAAATCGATATTAATTGGCATCAGCGCCGGATCTAGATAATTTGTCACCTGAGGCGACATCAAAAAATGGCGCCCAATCTCCTCTTCACTTACGCACGTTAATACATAAGCATATCTAATACTTTGGAACGGGAATGTAATGACGTCAGATACATAGTCACTGAGAAACATACAGTTGGATATGGGAGACTGTAAACCTAGACTGGGATTATGTACAGCTCTTAATGAAAATAAAGTGGTATCTATGTTAAAAACAATAATAATAAATATATCATATTTGCCATTATGACATCCTTATTAAGATATGCCAATGCGGAAAACGTGAGGAAACATATTTATTTTGTTTAGACAGACTGCTACTCAATCATGTAAATCATTGATTCTCAACTATTTTTCTTAATGAAAATAAAGTGGTATCTATGTTAAAAACAATAATAATAAATATATCATATTTGCGATTATGACATACTTATTAAGTTATGCCAATGCGGGAAAACGTGAGGGAAACATATTTATTTTGTTTAGACAGACTGCTACTCAATCATGTAAATCATTGATCCTCAACTATTCTGTTGAGGAACACATTTTAATGTTTTAAAATTTGGCTGCACACCTAAATATTTTAAATAATAATAATTTAACAACGAATTTTTATTAACAAGATTATTATATTTATTCTTATTTATTACATTCAGATTACAGGCATACTCGTACAACGAGATCATTAAATGGCAGATCTTATTAAGTTATAGCGCCACCTGCAGATTTTATCTTTTTAAAGAAACTATAATTTTAATTTTTATTCCTTAATTTTTAAATTATGAATAACGACAAAAAATTTAGGCTGTCGTAGAAATTATAGGGTTAGATTTTTTTAACGATACCCTAGTTATAGGAATTGGTACAATGGTTCGACTACAAAAGGGATGACCCTTTTGTAGTCGAACTATACACTATTATGTCTTTGTACACTATTAAAAAGACAAAATACACTAATTATGTCTTTGTAAATCGACTCTACAGCGCTAAATATTATCAAGATAAATATAATTAAGCTTGTGTATGAAATTGCAACTGCATTTTTGCGCCCTCTCATAATTTTCTTTCTAGATGACTGGCCTCACTTGTTTTACCCTAGATCCGGCGCTGATTGGCATAATGATATAGTCTATATGGATAGATAATTAAGAAGATAAATTTCGTAAAGATTATACAAGTTGAATTATAATTATACCGAACATTCTTCAATAAAAAAATCCAACAATGTACAATATATACATATTAGCACCTTTCGTTAAGGAATATATTATCGTTTAATACCCATCAGTGCAGACATGTATAAAATCGAGGCATAAATAAAGGAGAATAAATAGTTATTCTCTTATAGGTCATAATTTCTTGCAGAAATCGACGTGTTCTGCCAACGTATCTCTATCGATTTTTGCTTAATAGCTATAAATATTCCGATTAATCTACTAGCAATGAAATCTATATACTCGTAGGATTAGTTAGGTGACTTCATGGACGACGATTCGATTCCTAAGGAAAATAGCGGAGTTAGAGAAATATCTACTGTGTAATCAGTTAATGTAGAATGTGGGAAGAGTATTTTAAGCAGCTGTCTCTATCATTTGCCCTTTTAATCTGTAATAATTCTTAAACAAAGTTCCTCTTGCACTCTAACTATCGTCAGATTGCAAAACAGTTTTATTCCCAAGTAAAATAATGATTAATTTCCAAAATGGCGTCTCTTTTATCATAAAGACGAATGGAAAAGAGTCTGATTTATGAGACTTGGGAATGTTCATATCTATAGAAATATAAAATGATATATTTATCTCAGATGAAACTTTCTTCTCAGTCGTTTCATACAACAATCTCTTATAATGGATAGAATTTCTTCTTAAAATAAATCTAGTTCTCGGGACATTTTTGTACGTCAGTTCTTATTTACACTCAGTTAAACGGTGTTTAAGTACACCGACCAGTAAATGATGTTGAAGACGAAAAACGAAGTAGGAAATACCACCCTAGACACCTTGTCGATGAAAATTGCTGCCTCTCGATGCCGGTAATTTTGCAACTGAACCGAAGATGGTTTGATGCCATTGGGAATTTGCAATTGCTGAAAAAAAAGAAGAAAAAATATATTAATAATCGATGTATACTGGTTTTAATTTATTTTTATAGTATTTGGTTTTTTTACAGTCAAAGCGAACATGAGCCCCTTACCATTCAGTAAGAATGCAAAGGAGCTCATAGAAATGTGGGTATGAAGAATGTATATCATGCCCAAGAGAGTACTTTTATAAATTTAGAGTAACTATTTTGTTATGAACAAACTTTATTGTGCATATTGAAGCTGCTAATTAGAAGACAAAAATATTTACATACAGTCACTCACTAGTCATATGAACAAACTTTATTGTGCATATTGAAGCTGCTAATTAGAAGACAAAAATATTTACATACATTCACTCACTAGTCATATAGAAGTCACTCACTAGTCACATATTGATAGAAGAGAGAAAAAGAAAACAAGAAAAAAAAGAGTGTTAATGAACCCACTCTAACCTTACTGGGTTCTCTAGAGCAGCAAAAAGAAGAAAGCACTGAATGGAGAAACCAACGACAACCAAAAATTACCAATTTTGAAGCCCAAATATAAGAAAGGCAAATATATAGGAAGCTCAAACAGCACCAAGGGGAGGACAACTTTGACTGATGCTGTTTGCGGGTTTTCTTGCATATCTTTTTTATAAAAGCGAAGTTTATTCATTCTGTTTTTCACAAAATTACATTATTAAATTGATATATAAGTATTTTTGCAATTTAGTTTCATCAAACTAATATGCACAATTCTTTTCTTTGCTAGGATTTTATAAATGGAATTTCGTCTAAATCACAAAATTACATTATTAAATTGATATATAAGTATTTTTGCAATTTAGTTTCATCAAACATATATTTACAATTCTTTTCTTTGCTAGGATTTTATAAATGGAATTTCGTCTAAATCAATACCATGTAACAATATTTGTTAGGAAACACCATCAATTTGTTTCGATATTGCCTGATTCGGGAATATGACTAAATCATAATGAACACAGTTCATTTCTAGTTAATAACTATGTCTTTATAAAGAGTAATGTGCGAAAGACGTGTTTATAGTCTGACATATTTGCCACTATATCTTTCGACGTTGAAGACAAACGATGAAACTTTTATTTATTATGTATAACTTAGGACTATTATTTTCATGCAATAATCCTGAATCGATTATTACGTATTCATAAAATAATAATCGATTAAAATTTTCAATTGTTATGTAATAAACACATATAATTCTCGAATGGTCTACATAATCATTCAAGAATTAATAAAAAATTAATAAGCTGTGTTTAATCAGTCATTTACGTATTCATAAAATAATAATCGATTAAAATTTTCAATTGTTATGTAATAAACACATAAAATTCTCGAATGGTCTACATAACCATTCAAGAATTAATAAAAAATTAATAAGTTGTGTTTAATCAATCTCATATTATTAAAAATTTTAAAACAGTTAATATATTTTTTTCACATTTTAAAATTTAAAAAATTAGCAATAAACAGTATAATAGAATATACAATATACAGTAAAATATAATATGCATCGAATAATCATTCAGATAATTATGTGTATATATATATATATTCTGTTACAAACTATTATAAATTAACAAAAATAAGTACAGAAAAATATTTAATAATAATAATCTGCAGAGATGAATATATAGGGTGCGGCATAAGTCATTTAACTGATGTGGTGATCGGTTAATGAACAGTTCGGATAACGAACACTTTTTTGAAAGAAATGTTCGGTAACGAACACTTCACAGAACAAACTGTGAGACCCACGGACTGACCAAACTTCACAGAACAAACTGTGGGACCCGCGGACTGACGGAATGACAGGTCGGCCGGATGGCCGCGGTGGGACCCATGATCTCACATGTTCAGATAACGAACACTTCACAGAACAAACTGTGGGACCCACAACTGACCGAATGACAGATCAGCCGGATGGCTGCGTGGTAAAGCTGTGGATTATCATTCTGGAGGATCCGGGGGTCCCACTCCTCCAATTTTTTAAGAGGGATCTGGGCCCGGACCATTGAAATACATCCTTCAATCTTCCGGTTGACTCCATCATGGGTGTTGGTCAGTTTGTGATGATGGCGGCTCTATAAATGGCAGCCTCCACATAAAAATATTCCATGATGATATTTGGGCTTAACTAACCTAATGGAATGACAGGGTTAGGCCTTGTGCGTTCGTAGACTTATGGGTAAGGATGAAGAACAATAGTTTTTCCCGATTAAAATAAACTCGGAGACAACGTAAAACAAATCA